>CAEFZY010004544.1:0-11644 GCA_903066815.1 Brachyrhaphis roseni | reverse complement strand
CTGGACAGTGTCATCTAGTTGTTGTGGTGTTGACAATTAGTAGCAAAGCACTGGGTCCATTTCTCTTTAACATGCGACATGTACATTTAAGACTTAGCGCGTTGTTAGTAACTTAACGGTTAACACCAATGGAAGTCATTGTTGGACAGCAGTTTTTGGCAAAAAAAAAAAAAACCTGCTGTGTCACGTTGCAATGTGTCAACGTGACACTGCATATGTTGTCAATGTCATGTTTTAATACTGTATTTACATTATTATTTTTATTATTATTATTTCACTTCCTAACAGTCTTTAGGTGGACAAATGGCACAAATTAGCTTATGCTATAAGCTCCATAGTACAGGAATGGAACTGATGTTTTACTCAGTTTGTGTTATTGTGTGTCTGTCCCTATCAAATAAACCTAATAAATAAATACAGCAGCTAAAGACAAAATAAACAAAAAACTTTTTTGTTAATTCTAAAGTGCCTAAATATTATTTTTGATGCTGCTCCAGTTAAACAGTCATCTGTCGAAAGATGAGCCATACAAAGATGAGTCAGTGCGGGATGTAATTGTGGAAGGGTATTGATATTTACTCACTGACGTGTCATGGAACAGTTATTTAAATGCTAGCAAGACTCTGACATTTAGCAAATACCACATTTTAGCATTGCTATTAATACTCCTAAAATATCAGCTTTCACAACAGCGGAACAGGACGTCCGCGTCCCCAACACAACCCACCTTCCACTGTGACATTATCCACAGACAGCTGCAGGCTCTTGCCTCGTCGCACCACCTTCACCGTGTGCCACTCGTTGTCATTCAGCTTCTGCCCCGCGAACAGCGTCTCGGGTCCTTTGCCTGTGGGAGGAGAGAATCGAGTCACAAACAACCAGTGGAAAAGACGTGAACCCTAACCCACACACTCCAACAAACAGAGCGCGAGAGAGCGCACACACACACACACACACACACGGGGTTCTCACGCGGTAGGTGGTGGGAAGAAAACCAGCATGTTTGCAACACACTTTCACATCAACCGTCCTTTAAAATGTAAAATATGTTTTCCCAAAATCCCAGAATGATGGTTTACATTTAACGAACTTGAAAGGTAAATCAAATCTGAATCTGTGGGTGATTAACAGGCTTCTGCCGTATTTGATGGTCATGCAGTCAGTTGAATCAGCTGTTCTGAAATAGAGGCAGATCTAAACCATGCAGAGCAGGGGGGCCTGAGGACTGGAATTGAGAAGCGCTGGATTAGGCCAAGACGAATGAAACTTGTTTTTACACCAGATGAGTTCAATTTTGATTTATTTTTTTACATCTCCTTCAGGCCAAAGCTAGTGTTTACAAAAATGATGTATTTCTAGCTTTGAATTAAAGTCAAGTTTAACAGACATGAACAGACAGCAGATCATTGCTCAGAGTTTTGATCAATGTTAAATTTGCTCCTTTTATGTTAATGCTATGTCATGTCAAATAAATATTTTTCTTTTTGATGGGGAAGATAAGACTTATCTGATACTACAATACCAAATATAGTTCTCAATACGATCTGATTATCACTTACTCCTTTCTTATTGTTAGAATAACCAAAATCTGAAAAAAAAATAAATAAATAAATCAGTAAAAGAACCATGACTTTTTCTTTGCCCCCATTTAAATATTTTCAAGAAAATAGCTGAGAGATTCAACTATTGATGAGTAACATTGTTGCTAGTGAATAGAGCTGCAAGTAAATATTGTCTGGTTGTGACATCTCCATCTTATTTTGGATGTATTGCATGTTGCAGCTCTGGTCTCGTAAAAAGCTGAAAATCTGGTTTTCTGTCAGTTTTCTGCAAGAATAGCTTATAGGTGATGTATAATTACTTTTTCTTTATGAACTTCTGAACGCAAAATGACTCACTGCTGTCCAAATAGATGGTATGCATTGATTAAAAATGTGAAAACTTTTTGAATGAAGTATGCACAAATTTTTGAGGTGTAAATTTTGAATGCAAGGGTTGGATATGGTGAATGTTTTTATTTTTTTTAGATAGAAAACTAAGAAGAGATGAAATAGGGAGGTACAAACTGCCAATGGGGCAGATAGTCCAACAGCCCATAGCTCACCAAAACAGAAGAAAGAGAAACGTCTCAAAAGTCCCCCATAAGTGGAGGAGCTGAAGGGCAAGATAGAAAGATTTATCAGCTCAGTCCTCAAACTGCTGCTCTCCACTTCTGAACGTCAAACGCCGCCGCTCCACTACTCTGCAATCCATCAATGCAACCAGCGAAGTAAGAGCATCCTACGCTGCGGCCATCTGCCACAGCGTAGAGATGCTTATTAGAGAAATATTTGCATTAGCAGAGGACCGAGGCCTATTTATACGCGGCGAACAACAAAGCTCGATTGCATCGGCGGTGGAGTGGCGGTGCCAGGAAACTGCGGATTTTAATTAAAACAACAGTCATGGATCCGGTCTCCGGCGCGGAATGAGAAGCTAATGCGATTTCCCACGAAAGCCAAGGCAGCAGCTGGCAAACGCTTCGGCTGGAGTTTAAAGATTCAAAGAAGGCATAAAAGAGGGAAATACAGAAAATGGCACTGAAGGAAGGAAGGGGAAAAAAAAAAAATCATTCAACACATGGCATTAGAAGCTGGAGGCCAAACATTACGGCACGGTGTCATAGTGTTGAGGTGATGAAGGTAATTACTAATGAAAGGAAAGGAGGAACATTTCATAAAGAGCAATAAACTAAACAGAAACTTCCACCTGAATGGCTGCAGGGCGCACTGAAACGGTGTGTTGCTGTGGGATACCAGTCACTTCCATTAAGCTTCTGTCTGTTTTACCCAGAGAGGCAGGAAATCGTGAAGCAGTTTGTCTTCCAGATAAAGACACAAAGTAAAGATTAGGCCTTTCTTAACTATAATAATTTAATGTTGTGGATCAAATATGTGTAAGCACAATCCATTTCTGGAGTCGGTGGCTGTTTTGTGGTTGGTTAGCTGGCCAAAGCCAGAGAGTATTATAGTTGCTGCTTGAGAGAATGATATAGGACAGACTGGCGAAATATGATTGTCCCCTTTCCCACTCGGATGTGAAGGTATTTAGCCTGCAGGGTGCGGTGTCCTGTCGACTGATAGCCCTGCAAGGCGAGAAAACCTTCAGCTCACCGGAGAACTGTTTTCCAATTTACTACTGTTGCTTTTTTATGATATCATTGTTTTTTGTTTTTTTTTTCCCAAAAGCCTTTTTTTTTACCCTTCAGCTGCATGAAATTGAAAAAGATTTTTGATCAAACCTTGTGTGAAAAGAATATAAAGGAAAGGAAAGGAAATGAAAGGAAAGGAAAGGAAAGGAAAGGAAAGGTTTGCTGCTCTGAGGAGAGAATGTGTGGATGAGAGTAGCTGGCAGAGAGGTGAAAGGAGAGAAAAAGAAAAGAGAGAAAAAGTAGGGAAAAAGTCCAGGTTAGGACAAATGAATTGTAATGGTTACTGTAAAAAATTATGATACAGTAAGCGGGTTTCAAGAGAGCGAGGTTCTTTGCTGTCCAAATACCTTGACCCATTAAGCCTCAACCTTTAACCATGGCAACCAACGCTGAGGAAAAGCCAACCTTCATTATCTAAAAACACATTTCCACTATGAGACCCAGAGCAGTTTTTTTCCCTGGAAGTTTCATTTGCTCTGGCCATTTTCTGGCAGAATTTCCCACTGCAGAATGTTGAGCCAACGTGTCAGTCGATGTCTTGGGCAGCCAGTCAGTAGTGGAAGAAGGCTTAGATTATAGACAAGCTATTTTCACGATTCTGTCACAGCAACTACCATAATCGGTACATTACAAATTCCAAAGAGAACTGGAACATATTTTTCTATTTGAATTGGAAGTCTGTCTGTGAACAAAAATTTGAGTCTGTTTTACAGCATTATCGCTGTAAGACCGCTACATATTCATTTCAAAATGTAAACATATTTCATGAATAAACTGTAAGATGTGTGGTAAATTAGCATAAATGGAACCCAAGCAGCTGCCTGAGGGCATTAACAATCTGCTAATGAGCCGTTGCACTGCATTTTTTAATTATTTGTACAACAGAGAATACGTCCTGAAATATCCCTTTAAATGGAGGATCTTTTTCCCCTTTTCTGACATAACGTGGCTTTATATATTGTTTAATCCAACATTTTTAGCATCCAAGAATGAGTTGCTCTTGTCACATGCGCTCAAACAGCCATGCGTCAAACCGCAGATTTTCATCATGGGAGCAACGTAGACTTGATTGAGCTACTCCAAATATTTGTACGCGGGCTTAAATTCGAACCATTAATGAAAATCGGTCATCGGTGAACTCCTTCAAAGCACATATTGACAAAAGCAGCTGGTGTTTTATCTCTGTCAGCGAGGCGAAGTGAAGCCTTAAATCACCACACAGGTAACCCTGCAAGCAAGTAAACCAAAGATGTGCCACTCACGGTTCAATGAGCCACTAACCTGTTAATACAGCTCAGGGCACGGAAAATTATTCATTGCATTGAGCAGCACAGGGCCACATTGTCTTCTCACAAAGGGAGCTGCCAGTTATTAAATGCAACTCATTCTCATCTTGCTAGCTATATTTCCTCGTTTTGTTGCAGGCATCAGCAGGGTAAGGGGTACTTTGTACTCCCCGCTCCCCCCCCCCAACACGTTCTGAAAATATGCTAAACGAGACCTGAAGAGAAGTCAACATTTCTTGACTAGTGTACAAACAGTTTCCCGATTACTTTGATGGACTGTGTCAGCACAGCGTAAGTGAGAGGTGTGATCTTTGCAGGTACTTGCATAATTATACGCCGCCATCCATCATTGGCTTGCTGTGCTTTCTTTGTAAACAACTTGATTAATGCAACTGGATCAATGGAGCACGAGCCCTCAGCCAATGGCTGCAAGTTGTTGCCATCAGTCTCTATTCAAGCTGTGGGGTGTGCGTGGGGGTGGGGGCGTGTGCGTGTGTGTGTGTGTTGGGGGTCGCTGCTGCAGCAGGGAGCGCTTGAGCGCAGTTTTCAACTCTAATCAAAACAACTCGAGAGTGGGGAGCTGATCATCACTCTGCTGTGGGCTAATGATAGCAACATTTCTGGCAAGGCAAATCAAGAACTGACAGACGTAATGTATTTCTCGTCTTCCACACTTTGAGGGACTTGCACACAGATTCAGGCATATCTGGTTCCTGGGGATCCCAAGGTGTTTCCCAGGATAGAAAGACTATAAGAGTCTAAGAAAAAGGTTTCAAAGATATAATACGCTTTAATGAATGCATTTTAATTGCTCCCTTTTTTTAAATTATTTTGTAACTTCGATTTTTTTAAAAACTAGATACTTAAAGGGGTTTTCCAGGCACAAAGTTTTCCAGGCACAAAGAGTCATTTTATAGCACAATCAAGTAACTAAATATCTTTGAAGTCAAAAATGATTAAAAGAAATCTGACTTAGTAATATAACACCTTAAAATTGGGCCTCTGTCTCTTTAAAAACTCCTGCTCTTTCTGAAACTCTGCCTTCAGGAAGTCATCATAACATGGCTCCTCTGTTAACCTTTTAACGTTTTTACTAGCATTTCATTGAGAAGTAGCTCATATAATGAGCTCAGCAGACAGGCAGTTCCACCAGGTGTTTGCTAACTGCTCCTGGCTAGTCTCAAGGAGCTGAGTGGGGCAGTCGTAGGGCGAGCCCCTCTGTGAGGCGGGGCTTCGTCCTTGAAGGTGGCTCTAGGACAGCCGAATGGTTGCCATGGAGATTGAAGTATTCTTCAAACATGCATGAAAGAATCAAGGCAACTCTCCAGGTAGGTTTTTGATGAGAGAATAACATAACGTGATGTAAAGCTCAGATAAGTGAATTTTCTTTTCCTTTTAAAAAAAAAGCTACCATAAAATTCTAGGAAAACAACCAAATCCATTACAAGACTTTTCAGCCAGAATTATGCCAGAGGCTTGTTGCTAGCTCCAAAAAGGATTTGGCATTTTTTCAGTATAGTACAATCATTTATTATTGATTATTATTCAGTATATGTACAATTTAGGTTGTCTCCGTTATTTTGGCTCTGTGTGCGTAATAGAAAATTCAGAATAAATTCAAACGTGCACAAACAATTCTTGTTTTTTTTTCTTAATTCAGTGAAGTTGTTTGCTTTATATCCATTCCACTTTGGTTTAAAAAATAATATAATATCCTTGCCTGTAGTGAATGTATTTAAACCTCTGATCCAATATATGTTCAGTCAAGCAAGTTCTGTGTCATCCAGGAAACATTCTGCTCAGGTCCCTCTAATTCTTTTTGGTGTGGAGGAGCATCAGTTCTACTATCTGAGCCTTCCAGATCACGTCCATTATGGGATTGATTAAAACCGTTACCAATGTACTTTTATTGTGCACAAAAAATTGATGGTTAAATCAATATTGACAGTCATGTCATGGATGAATTGTAGGGCAAACGTTGCATGTTACATGTTCAATGTTTTCTAGATGACAAATTCTCCAAATAAATTATAACAAGGAAAGAACTCTGACTTTAAATCAGAGTAAGAATAATATTATGGAGAAATGGTCCTGAATGTGTGACTGACTCAGCTGAACACCGACCGCTTAACTACAGTCTTAGGTCCTATTACACCAGATCCGCCCTAAATAACAGTCATATTGCCTTTCTGACAGAATCTGCAATGTCTAAGTATCACAACAATGATTACCAATTCAAGCTGTGCGACTTGAGCTTTCCGGGAGAAAGCATTATCATAACTTGGTTCTTCTGTCAGATTAAGGGTTGAGAAAAAGGGACAGAAAGAGGATGCATAGGGTGGAGGGCAGAGCAAAATGCAAAAAGCAAAAAGATGATGATGAATACAGTACCAAGACATTCAGTGGTCTAGGGACCAACTTGAATAGATAAAATCCATGAATAATTGAGACCCCCTCTAAAAATGCTTCTCACTACCTTTTTTAATAGTTCATACGCCACATATAACTTCATATGCCTTAATCCATACATCGGAAACTGTCTTTTCAATACAGCATAAGCTAATATGTTCCATATCTCCACTGTTGTGAGTAAAGACAATCAGACAATGATCCATCAAGGAAAATAACGGTGCTCCTGGATTGGCTGCTTTCCAGCATGTCAAGTAGCATTGCATCTGTGTATTTTAGCTGCATTTTCTTTCCAATATTTTAGACATGCTCTTTGAAAAAATCAGCAGGGCAAATTTTACGTGAGTTCTTTGGAGCTATGTTCCACCGAAAAATCAGTGAATAGGGTCACTGTACCAGATGATTTACTCATGGCAACAGAAAATTGAGTGCTTGCTTGCGCATTGACACCTCCCCAAATGAACCGGATCTTCTAAACGAAAGCCAAATGAACTAGAGTTCGATCTAAGCGGACTAAAACCTTGGATGCCTTGGGTAGCACCAATCGAACCGAATCTACCGAACCATCAGGATTAACAACACCCTAACAAGAACAGTTGATATTGTGTGTTTTTAAAGAAGAGGAGAGATAGAACCACCTAAAACATTGATTGGCAATTCAATCTGGAGAGACTCACACGGAGAGAGAGAGAATAGCAGTTAGAGAGTTTTTTAATGATGCAGGTTCTTTGGCGCTCGGCCCGGCAGAAGACTGTGAGCCGAGGATCTCCGCGAGCAGGAGTTCGGCTTGGTGAGCTCGGGACAGTCTTCCCCCCCGGACCAAAACCGGATGGTGGAGCCGGCGCGCAGGGATCTGGAGGACATCCATCGGGATGGAGGTGGCGATGGGGTGGAGGTGGGTCGCAGTGGGCTGACAAGCAGGTCGGTCCCCGGGAAGCTTGACCTTTTAAAGGCGTCCTTGGATGATGATTGGATTGGACCGGAGCGGCTCTCTGGATCTGGTTGGCTGAGGTCGGGCGTGGTGATGAGTGATGAGGATAACCTGGGTTTGGTCTCCCAGATTGAATTTACGCCTAGGCTTCATAACAAAACATATCACAGCCAAGCAATGAGTATAATAGTACTCCTATTTTGGTCACTATTCCAGTAAAACCCACTGTACCGTCACCTTTTAGTGTTAGTTATTTGTAAGGAAGGAATTTTTAAGAAGCATTGACATCGTTAAGTCTTTGTTTCAACCAAGCCCTAAATAAAGTTAAATGAAGAAAGCATAGAATACTGTACAACAACCAACACGGTGTGACTCCAAACACACCGTACCAACCAAAGGTCAGACAGGGAGATATGACAATTCATATTCAAGTTATTTAATATGTTTTTGCAGCTGTAATTACTTTGTATTTGCCACAAGAAGGTGAGTAAGTAAGATATAGACATCGTACCAATTTCACTTAATGCCCTTTTATCTGTATGCTAATGAGCCTTAAATCAGGTTGTTAAACACAAGTCCAGCATTTTTGTGGCGTTCAGATGGAAGCAGCAGAAAATGGTGGGTGTTTCTCAGGTGTACTGTCAGCTACCACATGAAACCACATGGTTTTCTTGCTTTCAACACCAGTGGGGGGTGTGCGGGCATGTGTGTGTGTGAGTGAGAACTTGCTCTTCTGTTTCACCTTGCAGAGGAGAGAAATCCAAGCTGTGCACAACAGATAGAGCTCCCACACACAAACATGTTGCCCTGTATGTTCTCACCGTGCGAGCACAAGTTGGAGCTACTAATAACACCACAGGAGGTCTGACAGTGTGCGTGCGTGCATGTGTGTGCTTGTGCGTCTGCAAAAAAAAAACAAACTATAAAATACTTCAGTCAAAATTTTAATTTAGGTCTGAGGTTATATCACTAATGGTGGTGAGCGGGCAGAAAACGACTGTAATGGGAGGACATGTTGTGTTGGTGCCAGGACACAATGCAACGTCAGCACTGCCGACTTCCTGGCCAGGCAGCAAAGACAGAGACGACGCTTACAATGTGTGTCGACTGCATGGGGGTGTGCGTGTGTGTGTGTGAGTGTCTGATCGTCATGAGGAGGAGGATGGAAATTATAAGTGAACGTGAGGAGCTGTTCTACCTGTACCTTTATGAGGCACACACTGAGATTAGTGGTTTTATTGCCGGGTTTTCATTTTTTATGTTGCGCTGAGGGAGCTGGTGTGTACAGTGCACGGGTGTGTATTGCAGATTTTATGCCAACCCAATGCTCTGTCTCTCCTCTGCCATCTGTTCTCTTGGCATGGACCCTTTAGTGCCGCTTATGAAGTAATGACACACATTTATATATTTCCGTCACAAACCCAACGCACCCTTGCGGTTATTGAAGTTCTCTGACTCTCTAGCAGTCATTTCATTTTTCACATGGTTCTCCTTTTCCTAAAATGACTTGGCCATGTTGCAAGCTGGTCCCCGGAAACACACAGTGTTCCAATAGATCCCATCTACGAGTCGGGTCCCAGGTTTGTCTGCAGCTCTTCGGAATCAACTTGACCGAGCAATTATTTCTTTAAACACTGGCCCTCAGCATGTTGCCTTTTAAATCCACCCCTCCCACACACACACACACACATTAACAAATCCTATAAATAGTGTTCATCCCATTGCTACAACTAATTAGAATAAAACTACAATTGACAAAGCATAGTACTAATTTTATGACCATGACAAAGGATTAAGTAGAATTCCTTGACCTTAAACAATACATGTTGGTTAGAAAAGGCAGCCTTTCTTTTCAAAGTCTATAACTTTCATTGTTTTTTCCTTTCCTGCGGTTGTAACTTTTACCAACTGCTTACATTCTCCATTGAAGCACTTAAGAAACACATTGGGAATATTGAGCTATGCAGAAAGGTGAAGGTTTTCTGGTTTTACTGTCAACCAGTTTTCCTGCTCATCTTAGCATAAAGCAAGACAGTTGCAGGTGCAGTGGAGAATTGTTAGATGAACATCTAAAAAGGGAGGTGTGGATTTGTCTTGACCTCTTTGCCAAAAGGTCAAGATGAGGAGTTGTTGACACGGCAACGGAAAGGGGACGAAGCTGAATGGTGTGAATTCCTCAATGTGAATATTTGCTCTGCTTGTAATTGGATCGAGCTACACATCTTGGCTACAGTTGACAAGAACGGATGTCTGTACTTCTTAACTAACAGATCCCAATCGGTCAAAGGTAACTTGCACATTGTCAAATGTTCAAGAGTTTTCTACTGGGTCACCACAGGGATGTATCCTCTCACTATTTTTTTGTTGTTCTCTACACAAACATTTATGAGAGTCAGCATGTTGGGCCAAATTACGCAATTTGCTGATGACTGTCATAGTAGTACCATTGTTAAAGGTTTATGGAATGGACTATTGAGCCACAGTCCATGGCATGCTTCATTATAAAATGAGCAGAGTATCCAATTGAAACATAAATCTGTCTGAAATTAGATGGTCACAAATTTAAGAATGAGCTGATGCATTTTTCCAGCAGTTTTCCCAAACAATTCATATCAAAACATGATATTTTCTTTGGTGTTTAGAAGCAAACTCCAGCCCATTTACAAAACATGCACTGAAATAGTAGGCATAATAATAAGATTATTTCCATATAGGTGATCTGAGAATTATCAGGTGTTTATAAATGACAGAGAAAGTTCTTCAAAATGCTAATCATCAACTATTAAGACATTCATCCAACTAGACTCTACAGCACTGATCGATCTCACCTCTGACCTGTCTGGTTTGTTGCTTGGCCTCCATGATGCTGTTTACTAACCAATGTTGTCTAACAGGCCACTGAGACCCTTAGAGTGGGGTTATATTACATGCCTATTAAAAACCATGAGGCGATATCCCTCAATTTTACAATTATCCACTGCCTTGTTTAGACGTGTTACATAAAATCAATAGATCATATTGAAATTTGAAGTGGTAATGTGAAGAAATGTAAAAAAGCTGTTAATGCGTTTGACTGATATTATGCTAAAATTTTTGCAATCACCTATATGGAAATAATCTTTGACAGAAAATACTGGTATAAGCCCATACAATTTTAACACTGACTGCCTGCTGGCTGTCAAAACTTGTGAAAAATCTTGTGAAACAAAACAAAAAATTATTATTTTGCATTAATTTAAAAGGAATCGTAAATATGATCTTAAGTAATATCATCTCTTTGCTTTTATTTGAAGCCGCAGCCTGTTCATTGGTGTTAGTCATGTCTTAACCAGCTAGACTGATTTATAAATATATCAGAAAATTGGCTCCCTACTGGAATAACCATATTGCAAAATGCATGCACCTCATAAAACATTCATGCTGTAAACACGTAGAAAATGCTTTGTGCTCCTACTTTGTCAGAAATGGTGAACACTGAATGAAATTACGGATGTATCAGAGCTTAAACATGCTGGATAATGTGGGTATACAAAAGAACATAACACTGTTATCTGGAGTTGCTGCATATTTAATGAGATTCCTTTAAAAAGAAAAACTATTTTTGTCGCAAATAGTTTACTACACTTGGCATTTTTACTGCCTACAGTATATTTGCAACTCACCTGTCAGGTTCCGAGTGTTTCCCTGCCCTCTAGTTTTCCCTTTTCCCCTTCCTTGTTACTGCTCACTCTGGCGGCGCATTCTATGAATGACATAAGGAGCCGCCAGAGGACACCAGAGAGCAGAAGCTGACTACCGGGAGAGGCGGGTCTCTCGGGATTAACACAC
>CAEFZY010004543.1:0-15684 GCA_903066815.1 Brachyrhaphis roseni | reverse complement strand
TATATATATATATATATATATATAAAACGATAGTCAGGTTCTATCAATTTTTCAATCAGTTGTTTGTGTTTTGTTTCTTTTTCTGCTCACCAACTCAAATTTTTTTATACATGAGTCATCACGCTTTTCATAAATTACTATAACCATCACCTCCTTTAGCATTTATAATCATGACTTTTCAGTAGTCCTATGTTAGATTTATTCATTTATTTGCTCTGTGTATTCTGTCATATCAAATCTGTGCTCATACATCCATGCAGTTATTTTTTGGACAACCTGCCTTGCAGCGCATTGGTGTTTGTTTTAAAAATAGAACTTTCCTTCAGTTACCTGTGTTCAAAACCATGGCTTCATTTTGTCCATCACTAGAACCTTCCTTTACTATTCATTAGTTAATTTACTGCCTTGTTCAATAGTAACATTATATTTAAATAAGTATTAGGGAGCCTACCGGAAAGACTTGCGCACATTACAAATGTAATGATTCATGAGCTCCTCTATTTACACTGGCATTGCTTTCCAAAAAAATAGAGCAGAATCTATTTTAGTAATCAAAAATATGTGCCCTGTAAATCGACAATTATTCTGCTCATTCAAATGTATTTCCATTTGCCTCTAGTTTAGTTACAAAGCGACTTTAAGACAAGAAAGTTGCTGTTTTGGCTTAACCTTAAGCCAAAAAGCCATCATGTTCATAAAAACTCATAGAAAATGTGTGGACAGAACTCAAATGGTGCGTGCAAACAATTCTGTCAGGAGGAATGAGCCAAAATTCTAGTCTTTAGAAGCTTCAGAATGGATAGTCAAAACATTTGACTATCAGTCATACAGTTCAAAAGTAATGCTACCAAATACTCAAGAAATACAGGTAAACCTAAGACTTTGAATAAATAATACAAAAACTTTCTTTCATGTTATTCTGAAATAGCATGATACAAATATCGTTTTTAACTTATTGTCAGACAACAAGCTTTCCCAAGTTGTTTAAAGGTGCAGTATGAAACCTTTTAAAGAATATATATTTCAACTCTTTCTTTATTTTGCTAAAATTGTCACTGTGTCGAGACAGTATGTTATAAGACAGATAATCGGTCTCATAATATATTGTCATACAAATGGTCATACTCCTCCTTGAACTACTATTGCTGTCTGAAGAAATTCACCACTCCAGACCAAAAATAACCAATCAAAGCCAGAAGGAGGTCTGACTGACAGCACTAAGACCCGCCTCCTGGCTCAGATTGGTTGATTCTAGTTAACGCTGGGAGAACTCGGAGAAAGCAGAGAAGCTCAGTTCTTTTCACCGATACTGTCACGACATAGTGATAGTTTCATCAAAAAGTTACATACTGCAACTTTAAAGCCATAGACCTTAATGCATGTAAACTTCAGATTTGAAAGAAAATAAATTAATTTCTAAAGAGAAATCCCTTTTACCGGTATTCATTTTAATTTCACAAATACAAATGTCAGTAATTCCAACTGATATTTTTTTTTCTTTCTGATTTTGTGTTGATGGTGATAGTTAAAGAAACGGTTATGTCTTTGTATGATGTGTGTGGAAACATGATTTCAGCTGCACATGTTGTTGCATCAGTTAACTAGAACAATTTTATTTCCAGGGTTTCATCGGTCCAGTTCCATAAAGCTGACCGACCCTGTCTGAACCGCCACAGCTCTAGCAGTGGAGCTCTCTTCAATCCCTCTCACGCTGCAGTCCCACGTATAAATGCCCCGGTCCTCTCCACCTGCAGCACACCCTCCAGCCATCGAAGACCACAAATACCCATGCAGCAGCAGTACAACCACCAGGGTTCAAGCTCAGTAGGCATGCTGAGGAGGAGCAGAACCCTACACCATCGACCGCCTCCGCAGGAATACCGCCGCCGGGCCAGCCACCCAGCATCTCCTTCCTATTGTGCTGCAACTCTGCACTACTGTGGAGGTGTCACACCACACAACGTCCTTCCACCAGGCCTGCCAGAGGAAGGTGAGCTTGATGCTGGTGTGATGGCTCCCCACACAACAGGCATGGCCCTATCACCCCAACAACACCCAGCTGCTTTGGGACACGTCAGGGGCACCAACACCAGTGAGCGATGCTATGACAACTCGGGTGGTCAGATCACACAAAATGACTGGTGGCACACTCAAGATAGAAGCTTAATGCCTGAGCCAGCGATGGCAGAAAGAGAGAGAGAGAGGGAGATGGAGAGAGAGTTGGAACAAAAGAGACAACTACAAAAGGAAAAGGAGATTGAAAGGGAAAGAGAAATTGAAAGGGAGAGGGAAAGAGAGACAAAGCTCCAGGAGGAGAAGGAAAGAGAAAGGCAACTGGAGCTGGAAAGGAGCAGAGCTAGAGAACAGCAGCACCTCCAGAGTCATGTCCTCCCACTCCAGGCTGGAGACGTCAACGACACCTGGCCAAAGCCAGCCAGTCGCCAGTCCTACGGAGGTGGAGGAGGTAGAGGTCTCTATAGCACTTTAGAGGGCCACACAGGGGTTGGAACTGCTGCTGAATGTGAGGCAAAGAATGGACAAATAAATGTGAACTCAAGTCATAATGCCTGTTCTGGTCTGCAGGCAAAACCAAATCCAAACTCTAGACCTAACACAACCTCACGAGTCACAAGGAGCCAGTTGCTCAGAGATCGAGCTCATCAGCTGGCAGATGAACGGAGTGGAATGAGCACAGATGAAGAGACCAACACTGACATGCTGCTGGGTCGCTACTGGAGTCGAACAGAGAGGAGAGAACACTTCCTGTTGGCTCGGGAGCAAAAGCAGCAACAGCTGCTGGCCAGAGGCGGGCCTTTACGAGAAGCTGTTAGCCGGGGAGCAGCATCTATAGGAGATGGAGGCTTAATAGAAAGCAGGGGAGTTGGACCTTTTGCTGAGGGGCGATGCAAAACTGTTCTGGAGCTGAGTCAACGGAAGCTGAGTCGTCTGAGGAACAGAAAGCTGTTGGATGACTGGACAACCGTAGAGGAGCTGCTGACTCATGGGACCAGGTTGGACAACCAGGAGGACATGTTGTGTCCAAGCTCCTTGTTGACAGTCACCACTGTCTAACTGCACAGACACAATCTCTAGTTCAACCTCTGAGTGTGTGTGATGTTAAACTAATGATATAATATTATGTGAATCTGCCTGTTCCGTCTTTCTCAGAGTTAGACAAGAACATGGATGTCAGCTGAAGTAGGCATCTAGTAGAGAAAGAGAGTTTGGGATTGGTGGAAGGGCCATTTAGACTTGGAGTGAAAACAAACAATGTGAAAGAAAATCACCAATGTCTCTTCAGTCCATTCCAGGCATGTGTCTTTCACTCAATGGAACTGAAAATATAAAGCTGTCTTGGGTTTCTTGCGTCACTCCAATTAGACATGTTTGGAATAATCAGTGGGTTTATAATACCGTTTTTAAAACAGGAAATACCAAAAGTCTGACAGCCATCCTCAATTCAGTTTTTTTCCCACTGCACTTCAATATCCCTCAATAACCCCATAGGAGTATGGCTGCAGTGGGTGTTTTGCTTATTATGATATAGTTCAATGTCCAGGCACTGAGTCGTGTGGGGTCAGGAGCACCTAACAACAAAAAAGCATGTCAGTTCTAATCAAACCAGATTTATATTGATTTTTGCATGTACAGTCAATGGGCAGTGCAGAAGCTGATAAGAATGCTGGTTGGTGTCTGATTCCCAGCTTTCAATCTAGAGCAAAATTAAAAGGCTATTTATGTAAAGTTTACAATATTAAAAAACCTGGACTATGTTACTCTAACCTGATGCAAACTCTTTGAAACACAGTTTGTTGAATGTTTGCTTAACAATATTAGTAGGATTGTTAGATTTCTATAAACTATACAACTCTATCCAGCAGAGTGGGGGGTTGATGTGAGGTGTAGATAGACAGGCTTCCCCGGGGCTCAATTAATGCAAGAACCATCACTGCTTGACTGTTTTCACAGATTGTCAAATATTATTTTTCCGATGACATTTTTAGTGGATTATGAGCTGCTAGTAAAATCTTAACTGACATCCATTCTCTAATCTCTCTGTGGAAGACGGGAAGCAAGATACTTCACACAATTGTTGTATTGTTCTGTTAACAAATATGTCTGAAAGGGAAAACTTTACTCTCATTGCTTTGCATCACCTCAATTGATAGCTTTACGTGTGGGTGTGTGACCACTGTACAGCACTCCGGACAAAATGTGCGAGTCAGTGCATGACTCTTGAAATGACAAACAAATGAGCAAGGTCATATGAGCTGGTGTGTGTTTGCACTATGTGATTCATGCTACATCCAATGCTAAGTATATTTTACTGAATTTTTTAAACATTTACAAATATTTGGGTTTGAACCTCTAACAGGCCATGGGATATTTGGAGAGCAATACTATTCTAGGTGTATTTTCTTATCTGTGCACTTAAAACAAATTACAAATTCCTTTTATATCAATGGCAAAGATACAAATGAACCGTAGCAAAGCATTCAATGACAACTTGGAGATTTGATACAAAACCTTGAAAAATGTCTCCTTTTTGAGATAGTAACAGTTTATTTAAAAATAGTCAGTATGATTTTGTGCAACAAAAATAAAAGTGTGTGGATTAGTGGTAAGCAACAATTTTTCATGTAGAAGGTTTGATGCTCAATTTTAATCTGTTAAATCATATGCTGCAATGCTTAGCCAGCACTTTATGCTGCACTCATGTTACTTAATTTCAATCTAATCTACATGCTGAGATTACTCATATAACAGCAAATATTTCCCACTTTAAGAAACCTAATTAGGTGATTTGGAGTCTAAGCACTCATTAGTAAAAGTAGTGTTATACCGATCACTGTTTTTATTTATCTCTAATTAGAATCTGCTGTCGGGACAGATATAAATGTTCAGATAATTACCAGGAGTACACTATTAGTAGCGTTAATTGTTAATATTATAATTATCATGTTGCTTGCTGCTCCTGCTATTTTCAGCAACCAGCTTCTTTTACCAGCGATTTAAAACTAAATACATTGCTGCCACTGGTCTGGAATCTGGTAGAATTAGAAAAATAACTGCATACCACTAATATTTTATCGAATATTTCTACTTGAATAGAAAACTGTTAATTCAAAGACATGAATGCAGCATAGAATAGTTAGTCTACTTTTCTGCCAGGAATTTTAAAATCAGCAGGATGTTTACAGATCTACGCATAAAACTGTTTATGCATGTTTACTCAAATCCTGAATGGCAGTGACTGAGGAGAAGGGGTTTTTGAGAAAGGACGGTAGAACTCTGATTTACCTTACATATGGGAGGATGTGCTGATGCTGAGCGCAGCGTTTGCTCTGCAGGTAGAGCTCCAGAGACATTCCACTTCAAGCTGGTGACAGGTCCGCAGTTCAGGAACAAGTGCAATAATACCTCAAGTTAGTTTTATCAAGGTAACAATGGTGTCGGCTTTTCAGCGAATGCAGTAATTTGTTTTAAATCAAAACGGATGCACAAAGTGATAAGACACCACAAGTGCACAGTAATCTTGGAGTTTGCAGTGGTAACAGCTAAGGTCATGCAGATATTTATAGCGTTTTCCACGGGAGGGACCTAAGAAGAAAAAAACTTTTTGCACATCATTTTTATATAAAACGTTTTCCCTACCTTTCTGCACCAGGGACTTAGGCCAGTGGAACAACTGTAGATAGAATGACAGTGTTTGTTGATGTTTTCTTTATAAACTATCATAGTGATTTATGGAGGAAAAAAGTAGCTTATTGTGGTTGTGTTGGACATATTTCAATATTTTTCTTGTGATGGTTTCAAAACAAACGTGGACAGTTTTAATGATCTTTAAATCTTTTAATGCTAGTTAAGTCGTTTAAAAGCTAGCGATATTTTCATTTACTTTTCTTATGACAAGAACACACTATATAAATATCATTCTCTTTAAATGGATTTTTGAAATTGAATTTACTGTTGTTTTGTGTCATTATGACATGTACATATTGATTTTGTCACACAGTGCGACTGAGGGTACAGTTTGAGGATATGATGGTGCCATCTGATGCCTCCAGTGGTTTATCATGTGATTCTGTAGACTTATAGCTGTGTTGTGGAGTCTGTATATACAGCACAGAGATACAAATTGTATCATCAGAATATTTAAAACATCATATGTCCTTGTTCATAGATGGTATTTTTGTTTGTTTCTAAAACTTAAGAGTGCGCGCCATAGGTTGTCCAATGTAAAGAGAAATACTAGTTTTCAGGTATGATTTTGAAAGACTTTGTGCATCTGACTGTTTTAAATGAGGTTGATGATGTTTTTTATTTTGAATTTATTCGCTCCATCTTTGGGTATTACCTATTTTATGATAGTAATGGAAATGAGAACATGGGCAAAAATTATGCTTTTTTTTTTTACCCTATTTTTGTTCAAAATTTTGGAAGATGTCTAAATTTATGACATGATTGCATGATGAAACAGATGGTTTGAAGCCATGTCCCAGGGAATATAGATATATGCCATGCTATCTTCTTTTTCTGGAAAATTTGTCAGAAATCTGCAAGTGAAGTCAATTTCAAACAATTTAACTTATCTTTGCCATTGTTCTTGCTGCCAACTTTAGCTACAAAAAGCTAGATTGTGTTACTTCATTGTCCTTGCTTTTGTGAAACTGTTATATTTGCTACTTTTTTTTCTATTTGTTGCATAACCATTACAAAGAAAACTTCACACAACCTCTTTTGTGCAGTATGTGAAGCTGCAGCACAAATCTCTTTCTGAAAAGATCAGTCACTTAAACATAATGCTAAAAGAAAGAAGGTACACATTTTGTGAGGGTAAATCTTTTTGTTTATGGTTAGGTTAATAATTGTTCATATGACAGGCAGATTTAGTCATGTTTGAATTTGACCAAAAACATTCACCCACTGATATAGTTTTTTGGGGTATAGTTTTTCATACACAGCATTTCTTCTTAAAATGAAAACAAAACTAGATATTTTCCCCAGAAATGTTACCCTCTCCATTTTGTTTTTATTTTTTTTTTTAAAATGTCAGTGCTATTTTCAATTAGAAAAAAACTTCTTATTTAAATAAAAATCTATTTTAAATCTAAGTCCGCCATGGCGAAGAAACATTAAATATCCATCAACAACGATAATGTATAGTCATATTTAATTAAACAATTATTTATGTTAATTATTATGATCTTCTGCTTATAGATGATGAAAACACAGTATTTAAGATTAGAATATTACATCAGACCACTAAAAAATATCTTTGATATTGAATGGTTATTTTTTAAAAGTTTTTAATCTCATGAACCTCATTGGCACACATATTCTAATTCATTGAATATGACTGTATATTATATTCCCCAATTCATTCATTATTTCATTCATATGTCATCTGCTCCTAAAATTGAGCGACAAACAAGTGGAATCCATTTATTCTTTATTCTCCTCTTATTTTAAATAACCTTAGATCCATGTTCACTCACAAATAAATTGTTAGAATCGTGGTGACGGCCATGTTTGGACCAGCAGCGATTTTCTTAAAACCATTTACTAGCTTGTAAAAATCCCCACACATCTGCCATTTTGAAGAGTGGCTTAAGAGAATCTGTGTTCCACTTCATATTTATATCCCAGAAAAATAGGAAGTCAAAGGTAATTTTTAAGGATGTCAATAATTTTGGTGCTGTTGTTTTCTTAAAAAAAGACAAACATTTCTTAGCCTGGGATTTTTTACCTTCAGGTTAAATGTACTTAAATTAAAGATTATAATTTTTCAAAATGTTTTAATGTGAGATTGTGCCGCTTTACTAATATTTATTTATTTTAAGGTTTTTCCCCGCATCTTTACAAGGTATGTGTGAAGGGAACTGTTTGCTAAATACCTGAAAGAGACACCAGACAAGCAAATTGTGAGTGAACAGTGGCATCAGGTTATTTTACTGTCATCTCTGGATTGAGTTCATTCCATCTAACATTGCCCTTCTTCCAGCCTTTGTGTACGCTATCTATTTTTAAGTTGCATAAACATTTGATTTTTATCCATTTATTTTAAGGAAAACAAAAACCCGGGTGGTCAATTGAACAGCACTCAGTGAGTAAAGACTTAGAATCTTACATCCACTGTGTTTATTCCCATGTTCTTTTCTCTCTCAGTTGTGATTCAAGTAGTCTGAATAATGCATGACGAAGAGAGAAATTTTCCTAACCGCCCACCCCCCTTCACCCTCTTTGCTTACGTTACACAAGGACACGGATGGCTGAAAATAGCGCTGCTGTCCTCATGTGATGTGAAATTAAAAGCACACTGGAGCGGAGACACTTGCTGCTGGGGAATGAAAAACACTTGTTCTACTCCATCAGACAATCCCTCCATCCAGCCTGCAAACCAACCCCATCTGTCTGTGCAAGGGTACTTTTCACTACGGCAAGCTTTTTGAAATATGATTATGTACATGTGATTGTAATAAAGAGATTTTAATTAGCTATGACACTGTTTTGGGTTTTTCATATTATACGCTATTTCTGATTTTAAAGCACTGATTGAGAATCTGTGGAGATAAAGATTAGGGAGATGGCAAGGAGGCCTTCCATACTCAAAAACACTTCAACCTAGATAAGCCATCTACATACCAGTGGAAGCATTCCAAAAGCTGGTCATTAACAATTTTCAATATGTAATATTTAAATAAAATGTAAATAAAAACTGATTTTAAGAGTTGGACATGGATATTTTTAGCCTAAACTGTAGCATTAATTGGGGACCTTTAGATTACTGTGCTAGTCATTTTTATCTGCACTTAAAGTTAAGTATTATATATTTTAAAATCTTTCTCTCAATTTCTAAATCAGTTAAGATTATTTGTTATATATAAATGTTTCAACTATATGATATAGTTGAAACATTTATCAACTATATCATATAGTTTCAACTATATCATATAGCTTCAACTATATGATATAGTTGAAACATTGACAAGTATTGAGACAAAATGTATTTTGAACACTTTGAGATTATGAATACATTCATATTTTAATATCTCTCCTCCACAATCCAAACCAGAATCAATTAGGCATTGGGCCAGAACACAGCGTCCTCTGGTGGACATAGTGTATATCAACAGACTGGAATTCCCTTTTGACAAAAATCACAGTTGGTCAGAGATTGTAGATCTAGATTCTTTAGCATTTTATGGGAATATCTAAAATTGAAGATTATTTTATGATAATTTTTTACAACTTGACATTTTCTGTCAGAAAAAAATAGTTATTCAAACAATCTTTACTCTTTAATGTTAAACAAATGAATTTAAGCAAATTTCCCAAAATTCAAGGAGTCATTAAATTTATGTTCTGTTTGCTCATCCTATGTGAAAGCATTTTTACTTTTACCTTAAAGGTGGACTGTTCAGTGTAATATTAGCTATTCTGAAAAAATAGTAACATTTTTTGATGTTGCATGTGTCTTGAACTTGTGTTAAAAAAAACTACATTTATTACCATTTTTTTTAGTAAAGTAACATTTTCAATGTGCAGTTCAACACACCTAATCTAACATCAAACCTGAAGGGAAAGATACATTTTACGCTTTAAACTTACTGCTCTACAGTTCTGCAGTGTTACCCATTGAAATGTATTGGTTAAACAGGAAAGTTGTGGAATTTTTTTTACTCAAAGAAACATTTACAAACACTGTGGAGGAAAGTCAAAGTTCAAATGAATTTGCAACACCAGCAGCTGAGAGTTTTTGAGTGGTACTTGGCACACTTCATGAGACATCTGCTCTGAACCCTACTTAAAATAAAGATGGGAGATTTGAACCATCTGAATGAAGAGAGAAAAGCAAATAGAAGTTTATAAAATATCCAAAACTCTTTTATTGTAAACTTTTTTTTAATTGTAAAAAGTTGATGATCGCTAACTGTCAGTTTAATTGTAATGATTTTATTCTATGAACGCTTGGACAGCCAATAAATTGGCTTCCCTCCAGATGGTTTGTGATGTCACAGACATAACCAGCATCTGCCACAAGAGCTCCACTGAAAGTCCTTTTGTAGTTCACTGACCAAGTCTTGGAAGGATTAAGTGTGGGAAACAGAGAGACTTTCTACTCACACCAAGAACATTTCAGTATATAAAACATCTAGATCAAAAATAGGAATAATCTAAGCAGAAGTTGCAATAAAGATGAATAACTGATTTAAGCAATAAGTCCACAGATCGGGTTGAAACTGATCTGTATGGCACATTTTCAAACAAATGAAGTTGAAATAAGTGTTTTAAAGTGTCATATAAAATTCACCAAATAATATAAACAACAACAAAAAGTGATATCAATTGATTAATTGGCACAAAATAGTTTTATGTTGCCCCAAAAGTAAGAAATAAGATTTTCAGTGTTTGATTTTGCTTGTGTGTTGGAATAATGAGTGTGTGAAATAGTTAGACACTACAAAGTCAACTGACTCTTTATAACATTCCCACATTCACAAAAAACTCCCCCCCTGTCGTCCACCTGTTCCCCTGAGATCAAACCATTGTCTCCTGTTGACATGAGTGGTGACCATGTGGCAGGGCAGATTTCTTATTATCTCTAGTCCTGAGCTCTGATTGGTTCAGACTGTGGGAAACTTCTTCCAGACCAAGACCCACACATCTAGATGGAGGAACTATAAATAGGAGAGCGAAGGAGATTGGATTCAAACCTCCACAGCACAGAAATCCAACCATGATACCTTCAGAGTGCAGCAATGGATAGCTCTCCTGCGCATCTGGTTCTGAACCACAAGGTAAATATGGATCCATGGAGAGTGTGTTAATATTTAAGTTTGTTTTGATAGCAATTATACATACCTGTATATGTTTACTAATCACAGTATTCTTAATTCTGCAGCACAGAAAGCCTCTGGTGAAGGAACTTGCAGAAAGCGAATCAACAGCAGCATGGAACAGCAGGGTCCAGAGTTTCTGAAAACAGCAGCCAGACTCCGAGCTGGAGAAAGCAGACATCCTGGGAATGCAGTGGAGATACACTTCCTGTTCAAAGATAAAGTGAAGCCACAGCCCCCCAAAAGACTACTGAACCATCTCTGCAAGTTGCTTCCTCTGAAGAAAACCTGACAGGCTGTCTTCTCTGTTCTGAGCGCCACAGCCCAGATCAGCTTCTATGAAGACAAGAGTTCAGTCAACAGCGCCCTCTAGAGGTCATTGTAGGAATATACAGATATGAATAAAACTACTCAAACTTAGAAGACCATATAAGTCCGACATGATTCAGCTGAATTTCTCTGACTTTTGTTGGAATATTGCTCAATTTGATTCTGTTTGAATCGTCAGTTTTTCAAAACATGATATTTCCATAGGAAATCAGAATGATGTCTTTCATGTTGAGAAAGAATGAAGCAAGAAGCTAAAAACCATGTTGGTCAAAGATTAAGGACACTGGGATTACTGAAATTCAAAGCCTGATTTTTTTTCTGCTTAAACAGAAAGTTACTAAGCTGCATTGAAATGAAGTGAGTGTATTTTGATCTGTCAGATTTAAAAGTATTGTCATTCAGTTTGACTTGAAAAGAAATGTAACTTTTGTTTTAAATGAACTCAGTTCACCCAAACCTTCTGTCATTTAGGTTTTTCTTTCTTATGGAAAGATTGGGTCACTGGGTATTGATCTTTTATCAAATATAAATTTGTGCTTTCGATCATGTTGGTCAAAGATAAATGAAACTGAAATGTTTAAAATTCAAAGACTAATTCCTCTGTTGTTTAACTGAGCAGAAACTGATTATTTTCAGAAAGCTTTGATCTGTCAGATCTGAAATTGTTATTCTTTTGTCTTAAAAGATACCAAGTTGTATCTAAGAGTGTACTGAGTTCACTCAAGATATATCTTATTCTTGTATTGTAAATTCATTTCCTATGGAAACATTGAATCATTGCATTATGATTTTTCAGAAAATCTGATTTTCCTCCTTTTGTCTAAAAGGATATCTAGGAAGCGTGATTCTGTCTTAATTGTTTATGAACTTGCATTTTGCTAAGAAAAAAAAAAAAAATTGAATTCTCATGTTGTGAAGCCTGTAGTACATCACTTTGTGATTAACCTATTATGATCTTTTCTGAGATCCGATTGATCTCTGACTTTAATAGAAAGAAATGTATCAATTAGATGAATGTTACATCACAAAATGTTCTTGTCTTTCGTAAAGACAATTGTCCTTTCAATCATTCTGAGTAAGGTGTCTTGGAGATTTTCCCAAGTTGTTGTTCTGACGTATCATCGTAGTGTTGTTACTTCAGTGGAAGTTGTCATACTTTTATTTCCGTTTCTCATAACACCTAAAATAAAATCAGATACATTTGCACTTGAATGTTTTTGTTTCCTTCATTGTGCATTTTAGTACAGGGATGAAGTGCACTGACCACATCATTGTAAAGGCTGAGTGAAGGAAACAGAGAGAAACATCTTTATGAAAACAGCTACGCATCACAAAGTAGCTGACATACATGCTGGAACTTCAAAGGACAACTCTGCCAAATTCAACACGAAACTTTGAAAATTACCCAAATAACATTAAAAATAGTAATCATTTGGATTTTAATTAGTTAAATCAAACCAAAGTCAAGGCAAAATTGATAATTGAAAATGACTTTCTATTGATCGGTTGAAGACATTTCACCATTCATTTCAGCATTTTAACACACAGTAGAAACAAATATTGATACAGTTATGTGAAAAACTGTTGATAGCTTAAATATCCCACTCTTTCAAAATAAGTATTCACATGTTACATTCACATTCATCACATGTTGAATTTGTTTCTATCAGTATCTGAGAATTAATACAATGTAATTACAGGTAAACACTAAAATATTACTTTGTTTTACTTAGTTATGTAATAGAACCAGGCCTTTGACCTAAAGAGAACCAGGTAAACACAAATGTATTGACATGCTTCAATTCACAGTTTCAGTTTTATTTTTTGCATTTCAAATACACAAACTTTTCATTTTGTTGCAAAAAGATTACTTTTAATCTATTTTTACATTTGGAATAAAAATGTAGAGCGTATGTCATATTCATTAGAAATAAAAGTAAATAAAGGTAAGAGAGTGAAAAGACACAGCATGGCAAAACATAAATAGGTATAAAATAATTAAATCTATAGTTTCACAAATTCACAATCCTTGCTCATAGCTGAAATTTAATGTGCTGCCAATAGAATGTCAACTTTGACATCCTCTAACCTACACTAATCAAATATTGCAATACAACACATTACTATGCATTTTGATCATAATCATGAGAGACATAATTAGACTTCTTGTTGACTCCTTACATGTTTTCCGATAATTATGTCATTTTGTTAAATACAGTCAGAAACAAAATGCTGACTTTGTTGAAGTCCTGCAAGTTTAAAAGTTTTATTTTGTCCCTAATATAATTTTGCAATTGAAGTGTGAGAAGGTTTTGCAGTAAAATGCCTAATTGTACATAATTCTGACTACATTTATTAATTAAAAAGAAAAGAACTGAACCCATTTCTGTTTTTATGTTTTCTTCCTTTAATGCTTACCTTTATAAAAGTAATGACTCTTAAAGAGAAGAGATAATTCTTTACAGATTATCATGTGGTGTTGGACTCCTTGCTTAAATGTCTGCTTATAACTCATTTAATTTTGAATACTGGTGATAGTTCATGTGCACTTAAAAATAGATTGAATGGACTGAACGGATGTCAACAGAATAATGAAAGAGTCTTTGTCATCTGACACGTCACAGAACAGCTAAACAGGCCCTTTCAGCACACAAACCTTCAGTGACTCATCATCTGAATACGCTTTTAGATGACTTGCTATTTTTAAATGTCACACATTAAAGTTTGTGTGATGTGACTGATATTCTGACTGGTTTTGTACAAAAAGTAACAAAAGAACAAAACCAAAATAAACTCTATCAGAACCACTTGGCTTAATGATAAACACAGCTCTTTGTACTAAAAAATACTGATACAGATACAATATGTCTGTATAATTATTATTGTATATGTGCTCCTCAGTTTAAATTATTCACAGCTAATGAATCAATTCTATAAATTCAGTAAACTAAGCAGTTAAGTCGATATGTTAGTAAATTTGGAATAGTTTATGTATGACTGAAACTGTGCAATTTTGATCTATTAATCCAAGTTCACCAGCCAAGTTTACCTCCTATTTTTCAGTGCTGGCGTGAATTATTTGATTTTCTGCTGCTGTGTGTTCTTAGGTAGATGAGAGGATGTTGACTGACAGGTTTGGGGGGAAATCAACAGTTTGCTGACCACATATGTGTCTGTTACATGTTGAGTATTGTGTTATTTTTTGTGGAAAGTAAACATAGGTCAGGCACTACTACAGATGGCATTACCAAGTGTTGTTCTCAATTTGGGCTTTGCTTAATTATTGTAAAATACCAAAACCCAACCTACAGTTTCACAGATCTGTTAACTCCTTGTGTCCTTGTTTTTCTCAGATTGAACCTTGAGAAGATTATATTTTTGGAGTAAGAAAAATAAAATTAGCATAATGCTCTTTTTATTTTAAATTTGAGCTCTCTTGAATTGGCATACACCAAAGTTTCAACAATACAAACAGTGGGAAAACTTCCAAGAGAAAAGTCAAAGTTCAAGTTGATTTGCATTCTTAACAAACTGCAGCTGACACTCATGAAAGGTTTCTGGCACGCTTCAAGAAATGGCATCTGTTCTGATTTCTTCTTAAAGTAAAGATACAAGTTTTCAGATATATAAGAAATACTTCTGAGAAAAATTTGTGAAAAAAAGAGGGCAATTTGTGTTTGTAAACAGTCTATTTTATATTGTTTTAATATGCTCTAGTAAAAAATGTTTGTGAGGCAGCCAATCCTGCTGTTTCCCTCCAGATGGTTTGTGACGTCATGCTTTCTCCCTGTAAGAGCCAAAGACCAGCATCTGTCACAAAAGTCCTTTTGTGGTGCACCGAGCACATCACTGAAAGACTTGAGTGTGGGAAACTGGAGAAACTTTCTCCTCACACCAACTTTACAAAAAGGGGATCACACCTGCTACCTCTGGACTCCATCGCAGTATGCACTATTGAGTGGTTTCCATCAGTATGATACTTCAGACTTTATACTTCATCTTACTTTTTCATTTCTTCATATTTCCAATCTATAGGTATCACTCATTTCATAGTTTTATGTCTTTACTAACTACGAAGTCTATCTTCTAGATTCCTTAACATCATTTAATAATATCAATACATCTTCTTTTCACCCATGGCTACACATTTCCAAATAACAATAATCCATTTACCTTTTAAATATAGATATATAGATAGATACTATGTAAATATAGTTATAGATACTTGAATATAGATATATTTAAAAATTTTATAATTATCAAAATAATTTTTTTCCATCATTGAATTTTTTATTTTGACAAATGAGAAATTTTGTCCCGGCTGCAATCCCAAATAAAAGATGTAAGTTGGAAGCAGAAAATTGATTAAAAATAGGAAAATAAAATGAGCACCGTTCTGGTAAAGTGCATCAGCTTTATTTACAGCTGAGTAGGTGTTTAGAAATAGAAATAGTCTCATAGTTTCAAATGTTCAAAATGTGTGTATATATATATGCAGTATATATATATATAT
>CAEFZY010004537.1:0-14899 GCA_903066815.1 Brachyrhaphis roseni | reverse complement strand
TTGATACTGTAATGTTATCTTCTGGCAACACAGTCAATGAAAAGTCTTCAAAGGGAAGATTGAGTGAAAAAAATAAGTGTACAAACATTTATTTTGAAGCCTGAGAATTAAAATCTATTCAAGAGATTGTTTTAGATCCCAAGACATGGACTGTGGGATCTATTGTTGACATATCCAGGATTTGGTCAACAATTGTTGAACGATAAAGACAATAACTGCGTCCTCATTAACCTTAAAATCATGCAACTTGATATTTTGAAAATAAATTTGCTTAATGGAAAAACGTCAATTCCAAAAAACTCAAATTTTTCAATGTAAAGTTTTGGCACTAGATTGAGGTTTTTGGTTTGGTTTTTGGCCGTATCAAAATTAGTGTACGTCACAAAACTGTAACATTGTGTCTTAATTCACATCACACAAGTCTAATCAAACATCTGATCAAAAATCGGACATTACTACTGGCAGAATAGACAAAGAACGCGACAGGAAGTGGTAGAAGGATCATGGCGCGGCATGTTTTTTAATGTCTTAACGCGTGATTTCAATTGCATTTCTTTTTTAATGGAAACAGCACAAATACATAATTGTGTTTATTCAACTTTAGCTGAATATCAACAAAATTTTACACTAATTTTTAATGGTCAGAAGCATTTTACCTGGGCTAAAGAGAAAACTACACCCAATTCTGACCCATTGATCTGGATGTTGCAGCCAAACATAGGTAAAGTTTTTTGCAGTCTGTTTTTTCCTAATATTAGTGAACAAATAGCCTCAGTTTTTTGTCGTTATCTGACAGGATGCGGCTCCCTGTGGTTTCTTTCTACGTTTTAGCCCATCTGCTTTGAGGTTTGACATGCTGTGCATCACTATCACTATTGTGTTGTTGGTTGAAGTAAAGACAGTTGGACCAAAGACATTTCATTACATATTTTTGTACACGATTAATCAAATTTTATGCCGTTTTTATTCCTTTTCCTGTTAATTAAAAATCTAACTTCCACACTCTGTGCTAAATGTAAGAGTTAGTCAATGATTAAGAGTAACATTTAACCTCAAGAGTCTAAAATCACAACATTTATAAACCATAAATGCAGTGTGGGGTCAGAACTGGTTCCAAAAGAGGCTTTTAGAGAGATTCTCAATCCCTTTAGTAGTAAAGATAAGAGGGTGGAGGCATAAATCCCTTGTTGTTTTGATATAATGCTTTTACTTTATACTCTTAGTAATCCTGTGTCTAGTTCAGTTAGCCTGCAATCTGTTAAAGAACAGAGGAAACAAAAGTTTCATTTGTATTTAACCTGTAATGTTGCACCAGTGAAATAACTTTCTGAACATGTGTGAGGCTTTTTGTTGAATAATGTCTCTGGTTGTGGTCTTTACTGCACTCTGAAGTCATTTTGGTAGACTGAAAGGTTAAATTCAGTCTACCAAAATTCTCACTTAATTTCTAGAAGTGTTAATGAAGAATGCTAAAAAAGGATCAGCTCTGTAAGTATTCAGTCGTTGCATTTATTTATTTACTTACTTTTAAAATTCCTTGAACATGCTTGCTTTAATTATCAAAAAACATCTAAAATGAAAATCTAAGCATTATTCCCACTTCCAGAACTTCTGGCTAAAACTGTTTAATATTTCATACAATTTCTGCTGCATGCAAAAATTGTATGCGTTTTTCATTTTTAGCTTATTAACTGATGACCAAACAAATATTCTGCCGTTCCTGTAAACTAAATAACTTCCCGTCGGTTCGTGTTTGGAGCTCTCGGATATTCTGGGGTGAAATTTAGTTCTTGGCTTTAACTGCCCTTGCCCTTAATTCAAGCCCCAGTCATCCCCAACTAATCTTTTTTTTAATCTGTAGCCTCCTTCCTTGGCTGATTCTTTCTCAACTTTTAATGCTTTTTCTTTTTTTAAATATTGTAATAGTTAACTGCCTGCTAGAAAACTGGAATATATTGGAAAATAAGAAGGTCACAGAGGTGCTTCAACTGCTGAGCTCCATTTCTAGACGTTAAACAATGACCAAATTCCTGGAACTGCTATCTGACTTCATCCAGTTGAGTAACTTGCATGCACTTGAACATGGCCGTACTCAGTGACCTCTGGACTTCCTTCAGGGGACAATCCAGAAATTTTTTTGGCCCCTAACTGTCAGAGTTTGAAGCAAAAATGCACTGTAGCAGGTAGGTCTCAATCTCTTAGATGACGTGCCAAAGTCAAGGTCCGGGGGCCAAATCTGGCCCGCTACAGCTTTTTATGTGGCCCTCTAGATTCTAAAGTGACACGTAAATACAGTAGAACCATCAGAATAACAGTGTGCTTAAATATTATTTTATCAATCAATTCAAAGCAGTTTCTATCGGTTCACTGCCAAATTGCATCAATTAGGCTGCGTTCACACTGCAACTTGAAGTGACCCAATTCCAATTTTTTGCCGTAATGCGACCTGTATCTGATCTTTTCAAGACAGTCTGAACAACAAAGGTCGGATTCGCGTTCATCTGACCTGAACGTCACTGATACTCGACAAACATCACTATTCTGCGTCCTGATACGCCCAAGCGGAAAGAAGAACAACAACCCTGGCGGTCGATAATGAGAATTAAGTTGTTAATATCCTGGCTCTGGTCGGAAAACAATTTCAAAATCATAAGCTATGCTCCACCGTTAGCATCCATGTTTACTTCAGCAAACACTGAGCACTACTTCTTTTTTATAGCCGTTGGCAAAAAACAAGAGTTTTTCCCTCAAGTTTCTTTTAAATTACAGTGGAAATTCACGCAAAATCAACAAATTCCTGTATTTTTTTCACGCTAATACCTAATTGTGAGATTATTGCAGATTTTTCACAAAAATGGTGAAAAACATTGAATCTAAGTGACAGTTTACTTCCACCTGCAGGTGGCAGTATTTATTGCTTCCACTAAACAGCTTCCTAAGCTTTACTTAATGTTGAGTTATAATCCATAATGATACAGCGACTCATGAAAAGTCGCATTTACCATCATACATAAGTGCAGATATTTCTAAATTACTACCACAAACACTTTTTTATTGCAAAAAAGTCACAAAAACAATCGCGAAATCCTGTAGGGGCTGAAAAGATTTAATTTTAAGAATTTATTTAGGTTTAACAGCTTAATGGGTTTTATCAATACATTCTGGCACAACCGGCCCTTTAAGAACATTCATGATCTTGATTTGGCCCAAAAGGCAAATGAGTTTGACACCCCTGATACAGATGGATCAATGAACCTCCCAAAGCTTAAGATAACACAACAAGGCTTAGCAAAGCAGCAGAGTTAACGAACCATGACGAAAATGAACCAACTCTGAACAACGGAGGCCCAGGAGGCAAAACTAATGAAACGCAGGTGGTGGCAATTCTCAGCCCAGGGGGAAAGACAAGCAGTGAACCAGATCAACACGTAAAACTAGGAAAACCAGAAGTTCAAGGAACTTATGTAGTAGAAAATACAAAAAGAAACGTAAAAGGCAGAACCAATTAATCATGATGTGAAGCTGAAAAACTGCCAAAATGGTTTTCTTGGAAGGAAAACTGGCTTGAGCAATTGGTGGAAAAATATGCATGGAAAATGAATACTAACAAGGTGAGAAGAAACAACTGAATCTGAACCATATGCATGTAAGAATGTAAACAGGACCAACGATCAGGTTCAGATATTTCAATCAGAGATCCAAATAACAACAGAGTGCCTGACAAAAGTGTTCATACTTCTTGTTTTTACATTTTCTAATGTTTTTTAGTAGGTCTTTATGTAATGGACTCATACAAAGTAGTGAAAAAAGTGATTTATTGTGTAATATTCAGACTCCTGATGAAACACTTCAATACTCAATCACATTCTGGAAACTGAAATATTCATAGTTCTTTCTGATTGGATGGACAGCATACATGTCATCAACTCACATTCAAAGAAGACTTAGGTCTGGACTTTGATTAGACCACATGTGTCAAACTCAAGGCTCGTGGGCCAAATCTGGCCCTCCATAGCTTTTTATGTGGCCCTCTAGATTCCAGACAAAACACTAAGTGTGTTTAAATATTATGTTATCAATCAAATCAATGCAGTTTTTTTCCATTTACTGCCAAATTATATTAGTCAGTTCCTCCAGTTTCTTGAGAATTATCGTGGAAATTCTCGCAAAATCAACAAATCACTGCACCTTTTTGCGCTAATACATAACTGGAAGTTTATTGCAGATTTTTCTCAAAAATTTTCAAAAACTGTCTTATTGGTACTGGACAGCTACCTAAGCCTTAACTGATGTCAGATTATAGTAGAGTAATAAAAAGTCACATTTACCATCAAAAATAAGCGCAAACATTTGCAATATTTGATTTTTGTTGCAAAAATTCTTTAGAAAATCATGAAATCCTGGAGGGACTGAAAAGATGTTCAATAACATTATTTAATATTAATAATTTATTGATATTGTAACAGTTTGTGAACAGGTTTTATCAATACATTCTGGCACAACCGGCCCTTTAAGAGCATTCATGATTTTGATTTGGCCCAAAATGAAAATGAGTCTGACACCCTTGGACTAGACCATTTAAACCCATGAATATGAGTTCCTTCCAATTCATTACACGGTTTTAGTTTTAACTGTATGTATATCTAACTAGTTTTCTTCCTGCACTGATTTGCATTTATCTGTATCCATCTTTCAACACTGATCAGCTTCCCACAGCATGATGCAGCCACCACCATCCATGTGTAACTGTTCTTTAAAAAAAATCAACATGATGAGCATTAGTTTTTGCTAAAGAAAAAAAAAAAAAAACATTAAAAAAAGTTTGATTTTTCTACTTTATGACCAAAAACCACATTCCGTCACAAGTTTCCTGTACTTAATTCAGGACTTGTGGCAAATTATAAGCAATCTTTGGAGAGGATAACTGTGTTCTTTGGTTTTCTGATCTTCTCCTACTGAAACCTTCACTGAACAATAAAAAACAGATCGACTCTATTTTCTAATTAGGTTAGTTCTGCCGGTTATTATTTGCAGTTGACCTTATATAGAGTTTATGTAAAAGGTACACTTCCTTACATTTCAGTTATGCACTGCTTTGTGTCTATTATTTAAAATCCCAATAAGATAACGTTGTTATTTCCGGTTTTAATGTGACAACATGTGAAAAAGTCCAAGGACTAATTGAAGCCACTTTTGCAAGCCCCTGCAACTGGAGGGTGCTAAAGCAAACGATGACACGCTTCTGCTCTAGAAGGGGCAAAGAAAGTAGTCCGACACTCTGGGGACAAGTGAGCTATAAACAGCAGATGTGCAAGAAGTATTTGAGTGGCTGGTGATGATTGATTTATTAGTTTATTTATACATTCCAGGAAAGAACAAGCTTTCCAAGCAGATGTTTTTTTGAAAAGTTTCTCATCATCCACTTGGGGAAAATTATACGCATCTCTGACATGGCACCTGTCTCCATCAGTAAGGTTTCGCTCCAGGCAGCAGAATGCAATCTTAGGACTATTTGAGGCAAAAGAAAAATATTAAATTTGCTTCACCATTAACGGCCATCATCTTACACAAATGCAGTTTCTTCCTCTGAAGGCCTGCGTGTTTCACCTGCACTTGATTTAGAAAGATTCAGCCTCAGGCTCAAGGCTCATTTTACATAACAAACACACACACAGCAGCTCCTCCCTTTACATGAGTAAAAACGTGACCTTCCTTCCTTTCACATATCTGCTTATGGTGCTTCTGCTATGCTCAGACAAATCTCATTTTCAGCATTACAGATGGCTGCTTTATCCCTCACTTCCTCCTCATCCTCCACTCTTTTGAAGGGCAGACAACTCTCATTACTTTTAAAGGCTCCAAAAACTATAAGGCAGCACAGCTCAGCTTAATCCTAGAGCTGCTGCCCACAGGGTAATGTGGAGCGAAATGGAGTTTGGTGAAGTCTTGCTCGCTTGTTATGTAAGAGCATTTTAACCTCAAACTTCTTTAAAAGTGTCATGCACCAGGAATATGTCTGCAAAAACAAAAGCAGCAAAGTATCTGAAACTACCAATAGAAATTGTCATTAAATGTCCGCCATTATGACCTTGAGGTCATTGCTAAATTAACTAGTAGGTGTTGTATCCCACCATTACTACAGAAAGTTGAATGGAAGGAAAAAGTTTGGCTTAGAATAGTTTACTCTGTGTGAAATGAGTCTATAGTGGTGTACATGGAGGTAAATTAATACTGTTTTGTGTTTTTTTGTGTGTGTTATTTACTAGTTGTGTCGCAGTTTGACGTGGCTGCGGATGGGGGTCAGTGTCAATCCGCCGTTGCTAGGAGACGACGGTTGTGGAACGGATGCTCCTTTTTCCGACGGCTGTGTAGCGGTACTGCTAACGGAGTTACTTTATAACTATTATTACTTTAAAATGTTGTGGACTCAATCACAACATCTCGCTTGATTGTATGCCACTGTTACATACACACCCTTATTAAAATGCCAGGTTGAGTAACATCTTGACTTGACTGTATTTTGCAGAAGTTCTCCAATTGTGTCGTCCACATTCATCTTCAGGTGATTTTCTGTCTGATTTTGTCCTGGACTTTGACTCGACAAAACCAAACTTTAATTTTACTTTGGTGAAGTGATATAGAGTCATTGGTTATGGAAGTGTGGCCCAAAAGTTTACATTTTGCTTCATCCAGCCATAACACATTTTTACAAAAGATTTTAGGCGATTTTAGCCAGGACTATCCTGCAACATTTAGATGCATCCCTTCTCTAGCATATCTGAATTAAATGAACCACTCCTTATTAGGCTTCCTTCACCTGACTGATACCTTTGAGATCATTTTTGATTTCTTGTAACCTCTCTACAACATCTGACTTTAGCTAAAGGAGACAAATGACCAAACTGACGCCAGGTGAACTGAGCCTCAACAAAGAATTAGATACAAGGTTTATTGCAACTTTTTTGTTTGTTTTTCTACAACTAATTGGTTTGGTTTGTAGAGAAAACATGTTAAATATCAAAAATGTAGAAAAAACTGGCATGTGTACAGTTTTACGCACAACTTATATAACTTAAAATGTGAACTTTCTTTACTGGATTGCGTTTAAGTTAATATATCGCGGTAAACTTCACATTGGTCCACTGTCTTTCAAAATCTACCGTATTGTCCACTTTAAACATTTAAACGTCCCTGGAGGTGTTAAACACAGGTTTATATCCAGGCATCACTCTGTGGGGCCTCACCATCTCCACCTGTCGCGGATCCAGCTGCAGAGGTACGGAGGACGGGACAGAGAACTGGATCTTCCTCCGCGCATCCTTGTCCGCCTCTCGCTCCATCATCTCCGGGTCTGTGGGCAGCAGCGGGTCCATGGCATCCAGCCTCACCGCGATGAGCGCACCGACGTCCGGCTTTAAACCCCAGGCAGAAGCAGCAGCAGCGATTTAACTATCTGTGCAGTTTGTGGTTAACTGTCCGGCGGTCAAATTGAAGCGGGTGAATAAAAATATTTGAGTCTCTCTGAAAGTGACAGATTCTCCAGCTTCTTCTCACTCTCTGGCGCTTTTTCTGCCCTCCCCTCTCTCACTCTCTGACCATATGCCTGTCCCGCTGTGATTACTGACCTGTTCTACATAACGAGGAGAAACCGAGCTCTGTGATGCTTTCAGCTGCCATCGGAAATTCAAAATTCAAAGTGGACGAACTAGAAATGTCGTTTTAAGTGAGCTGAGGAAGAAGTTTTCGTAAACGACACAGTTGCAAGTCATGTTTTCTTCAATTATCTGTATTACATTTAGTATTGTTATTTTTAGTTATTATTTTGTTTTTCAAGATAAATTTCAGAACTAGGGATTTATAACACTCCAGTTGCGAGCTTTTCTAAATTTTTTATATAAACTTCAAAGTATTTTATTTTGATTTTGTGAGATAGGGCAACATACTGATGTTTTGCCCCTTTTACTCTGATACCCCTCAATATCAGAGTATTGATATTGAGGGCTGTGATGTTATACACAGCCCACCTGTGTATAACATCAATCCAGCTGTTCTGTGGAGGCCTCATAGAGAACATTGGTTTAACTTCATGTGGAAGATCAAACCCTTCAGTATTTGCATAAAGATGCTACAGATATTCTAGAGGGAGGTCGTGCTGATCACCAAACTCCAAAACTTAAATCAAATTGGGGGGAAAAATTGACTATTAACTGTATTTCTCATAGTCATAGTTAACTCTTCATCCAGTATGTTAAGGAGCAATAAAAACCGTGACACTACGTACATTTCTTTAATCAATTTGTATTTATAACAAGTCACCACGAGAGGGCGCCAAAAGGCAATGTTGTATCTTTAAGAACAGATCTCACCAGTCAAATTGTAATAGCTTCTTGTTACCAGCAGATGTCGCCCACATCAAAATTATTAAAGTCCTAATATGACAACCTAGAAAGGTTCTTTGTAAACAAAGCCAATTCCCTTCAAAGTTTTGAAATCTACGTCCTGGTAATGTCTTACTTTTACATTTAATTTTTAATATGAAAAAAAGTGTACTTTATTTTTTACTTTATTGTCATCTTATTTTGCTTTTGAAATACAGTATGACAAAATCTGCTCTAGATTTACTTCTAGAGATGTGGATGAGAAATGTTTCCTTTTTTTGGAAGATGAAACATTCATATTTAATAATAAATTAAATGGGAGATAACATGGACATTTTTATTATTACTGGGATAAAGTTGTGAAGTGTTAAAGCAGGGTTGGGTTAGAAATCAATATGGAAACCGTATGGCAAAACTACAGGAGGCTTTTAGTTACTCTGAAGGAGCTGCTGACATCACCAGCTCAGGTGGAAAAATCAGGAATACTTTTTAGTTCTGAAAGCTGACAGAAAAATGACAAAAAGAAAATACTTCTTTGTTAAAAGAAGCCTGCGAGAAATTGTATTATTTTGTCACAACCCATGTAGAGACACAACAACTTAAAGATAAAAGTGTTCTGGTTCAATGAGAATAAAATCAAACTACTTGCAAAATGCAGAAAACAAAAGACTACATATTACCCTGAACACACTATCCCTGCAGTGAAACTGGTAGTGGCAGCATCATGTGTCATCATGCATGCATTTCTTCAACAGGGACATGGGATCTTTGGCTCCAAAGAAAAGCATCCCATGATGCCTTGCAACTTGTTAGAGGCTGCCTGGACAGGCCAGCAGTCCCCACAGTTATACAAATCATCATCCACTTATTTTTGGTTTCTGTCTGTTTTATAGAAGAAAAAAATCTTATTGGTTTAACTATAGACCAAATGACGACTGGAGCTTGTTCCTTAAGAAAGTCCTTGTGATTTGAAAAATGGAAGTATGCTAATTTAATAAATCTAAGCAAAGTGTCTGCGCTGATTCGTCATATTTGTGTGAAACCTGTTCCACGTTGGCCTTGGCTACATTTTTATCAGAGAATAGGGAAAAACATTTTGTCTGTTTCAGTAAAAATAGAGAGAACTTGCTCCTTGGTTACTAAACTGTGCATCAATAATATGATGGGGATGATAAGCCGGCTCCCCCTGGCTTTCTCGCTTATTATTCATTCCCTTTCTTATTCCTTGACTTCTGCTCCCTCTCTGCAATCTGTGCCTCTGCCACCTTTGGCACCATCCGCCCACATGGCACCTGTGCCAAGCCTGGCAGCACAAACAGGACGCTCTGCTTAGCTCAGTTCAATTGACTCGTTTAGGCAATTGCACCCTGACTCTGATCTCAGTCGCTGGCCGGGTATTTTTTTCATCATTAGCCTTTGAGTGGACATCGTGGAGTTTTCTTCCCCTTTAAGCTCATGTTCTTTATTTTATGTATTGATAGATGCATATATTTTCTTAATCTAGTGCCAAAAGTACCAACATAAAAATGATATTTCTATACACAATAAATTCCATGAATGTTGATATCAAACTGCATAATTACAGAAATTCATCCATAATTAAATAACTAAATGTGATGCATGTGTATAGATATATTTCAAGGTTTCCCCCAGAAAACTTGCTGAGCCTGGTGGTTGGGGCGCTCGGCAGCAGTTCATCCAGCATCCAGCCTGCCGTGTTTTTGAGTTAAAAAATGTTAAAGTTGGAAGATTGGAAGATTAATATCTGAATACCAACTATAAAGTCATAAAAAATGCAAACATAAAACAAATAAGCAATGTTAAGCCTGGTGGGGGCACAAGTAAAGCCTGGTGGCCCGCCAGGCTTACTGTAAGCTGTATTTATATTATATAATAATGTCCATGGTGCAGGTGGATGCTGTAGAGCACATGTGTCGAACTCAAGGCCCCGGAGGAAAAATCTGGCCCGCCGAAGCTTTTTATGTGGCCCTATAGACTCCAAATTAAATCAATAAGTCCCTCCAGTTTTTCACAAATCCGGAAAATTCACACAGAATCAGCAGATCTCCATATTTTGGGGGGATTTTTGCTACAAATTTCTCTCAAAACCAACCCAAAACACTGGATTTAAGTGACTGCTGCCTCAGCCTTACTTGATGTGAAGTTATACGATACGGTGACTAATAAAAAGTCACATATGAGATCACACAGTAGCTAAAATATATAATATATACTTAATTAAATTACAAGCTAAAATCATACACTGTTGTTTTTCAAGCTTCATTCAGTCATTTCATGTTTTCTTAGCTGCAGTTGCACCAGGGAAAATTTAGGGCTTGTCAAATTCACAACAATTTCTGATTGGTTATCCTATCAGACGTTCTATCCGTCCATCTATTCATTGTCTATACATGGTTACCCTTGTAGGGTCACAGCTGGTGCCTGTCTCCCACCGTCAGGGAGTGAAAGGCGGGGTTGGTTCTGGACAGGTCACCAGTCAATCGAAGGCCAACACTGACAAGCAATTACACACTCACACCCAATGGCAGTTTAGAGTGATTAACCTAACAGTCAGATTTTTGGACTGAGAGGAACCTGGAGTACCCAGAGTGAACCCAGGTCAGGGTTTGAACTCAGGACTCAGCTGGAGTACCCAGAGTGAACCCAGGCCAGGATCTGAACCCCAGGCCTTCTTGCTGCAAGGCAACAGCGATACCAACTGCACCACTATGCAGATCTGCAGCATTTTTTGAAATACTTCTCTATTTTCTTCCAGTTTTTTAGCATACTGGCATATTAAAGTAATCATTCACATAGTATTTTTTTGAATGGCTTCACACAGTCGGGTTCTAATCCTGGGTTCAGATCCCAGTCTGACTTCTTTCTGCATGGGGTTTACATGTTCTCCAGTGCATGCACTCTGGCTTCCTCCCACAGTCCAACAACATGCCCGGTTAATTGGTCTCTCTAAATTGTCTTTAGGTGTTTGTGCACGGTTGTTTGCTTTGTGTCTCTATTATGGATGCTCACATTTAACAAAAAGATTTTTTTTTTTTTAAATGAATTTAGAAAATTTAATTGTGGCACTTATAGGCCTCCATACACCATACACAATTGCAAACTAATCAAATATATTCACAAGTATTTTACTTATTTATTTTATCAAAAATACAGTGTATTTATCAAAACAAAACATTTATTAATGACATGTATTTTTCTGTATATTCCTTTGAATATGTGCATTTCTTTATGTATGACACATTTAGGGAGCCACTTAATTGTTAATTTTAATTTAGGAAATTGTGACTTTTATGGACGTCCATAAATCTGCATTGCATCAATATAAATAATTTCATGGTAAAATAATTGCATCTACTTTACATATTTATTAATGATACATTTATCTTGTTAAATATTTGTGAAGTAATTCTATCGTTTCCCTTTTTAATCACATACTGAAATTTTTTGACCACCTTACTACTCCAAACTTTTAGTCAGTAAAATAATAGATTTTTACGTGACACGTTAGTTTAACTGTTTATTAAAATATTTCTCTAATTGTTTACCATGTTGTTACATATTGGCACTATTAGCAGTTCACTATATACTTGTGGCACTTTTGCACTTCCATAAAACTGCTGCTTTTGTCAGTTACAAATTATTTATTAATAACATGCTTTTTAACTAAATATTTATTGAAGCGTGTATTTTTTTTTTTATTTCTTTTTTTTTTTTTTTTTTTACTTTGCATTAATTTTAGCTCTTGTGGACCGCCATACTTTTGGACAAAATTGTAGATTTAAATTTATTGTTTGAATCTTATTGTTTAAAATCCCCTCCCAAGACAAAAGTGAGTAGATTTTTCATTCTACAGTACATTATGAATCCATAGTAACCCTGGAGTAGTCACTATCTAACGGCGCTCTTTGTTTTGCTGCAGCTGCTCAGGATCAATCAGAAATGTTTTTATAGGCTGACTATAATTATTTCTAGTAAGGGGATTGTTTTTCTACACCCCATATTTGAGATTAACCCCGTTTCCCCCAATGACAGCGGCTAAAAGAAGCATTTTTATTTGTGCCATCTCGCTCTTATTCCATTTTTCCTTTCAGCTCTGTGACAGATGGCGAGTCCTTCTCCCCCGGGGGAGTGGGGGAGCTGGGGTGGGACAGTCTCTGTGAATGCGGCCGCATGTCAATCACCGGCTCTCATGTGATGGCTCCTGCCAATGACGTGCCAGCCATATGGGCTTGGCATCAGAGCTGCTATGTAACCCACCCGGTCCCGCCTCTGAGGTGGCACACGGCTCCCTCTCCGCACGGCTTGTGCAGCAGATACAGACAGATCAGCAGCAGCAGAGGATCCAGACAGAAACGGAGTGGCAGGAAACAGGCGTGAGAGCATCCACGCAGCATCCCCGCAGAATCCGCGCAGGGCGTGTGGATGTGATGCCCACCCGGAGAGAGATGGTGTAAACAAACCAGCTTTGCCCCGTCACTGAGCTCCACCGCGGAGGTAGGTTAACCATCTCCTGTTCTGCTCTGCCTTTGTGGTTGTTACTCCTGCAGCGACGGAGAATATTAATGTCTCAAAGCAAAAATACCTGAAGATAATTCAATGCCTCAGTTTGCTCTTTCTCTCTGATAAAATCAGACTAGATCCTAAACTCATTTCAAACCCCCTCAGTGCTGTTCTTTATGCATTCCTGCATGTTTAAATGAAAAGTTTGAAGTTAAATAAATCAACACAATTAGAAATATATCCCAAATCGCTTTTTATTTTCTTATAGAAAATGAGCATCGGGGGTGTAATTTATTTGTGGCTGCATGGGTGCGTGTGTGTGTGCGTGTGTGTGTTCGTGCACGACGCTCGTCAGAGCCACTGTGGGGGTTGAATTCTCCACAGAGATACACGGGCTAATTGACAAGGTATTGGTTGGCATTAATTACATTGTGCTTACAAGATTAGGGAGGGGAAAAAAGACACCCTTGGACTCCATAAGCACAGCTGAGCTCAGAAACATCTGAGAAGATCCGAGAATTTTAAAATTTTATTTAAATGCACAACTTTCCTTCTGAGCACGATTTACAAGTCTGTGTATCAGAGTAATGTACTTCATGTATTAATTTCGCCCCGCATGCTGTGCGTAATGGAGATGCCTTACTATCTTTAAAATTGATTGAATTTTTCCTAAGATATTGAGATTCCCAATTAAAATAAGAAAATGGCTTATAAATATAATCTTACTCAAGCTGGTACAGTTGCTCTAATGCTCTTATCCTTATATTTTTAGTATCTCTTGCGAGTCACACAAATAACGGGGAATCCCTAGAAAGCATTCTCAAAAATATTTTCCTTAAGAATGCGTTCATGCGCAAAAGAAAAAATGTTTTGGATCTCGTTTTATAGGATATTCTGAGGCCTTGTTGTGCTGGAATTTCTAAAGGATGACACTTTTCCTGCAGCTGATATCCGAAGCTCCAGTGCGTCCCTCGGGAATAAGCGTATGCTGCCCGACACGTTTCCTCACACAGGTTTAGGCCGAGGAGCGTCCGAGACTCACACTGCAAGCAAATAAATATTAACCTTTTATCAAATCTGAATAGAGACATTTAATAAGAATAACAAACACCCGATGAGTGGATGAAAAGCAGTCAGGTCTAATTACATTCAGAGATTTTTGACAAAATCATCGTTTGGATTTAAGATTTGCCATAAATATTTTAATCGTTTCAAACTGGATTTCTGAACAAAATAGACAAACTATTCTACAGTTTTCTTATTATTGTTAGAATAAGTCGGAGACACACCTTGAGGCTATAAACTCAAAGTACTTTCTGACTTTTCCCTCTTTTTCGGGCAGGCCAGTCCTTGTCTTGGCCTCCAGTGAGAATAGAGCTCATTAAAACGTGCCGTCTCGTTTTGCAGAACACACCTGAGTGCGTAAACAGCCACAGGGCCGCAGCGTCATAATCGGTGCTGGTCATTTCGCCCCATTGCCATTTCGTAGCTAAGCCGTTGACCGTTTCGTACCCGGTTCTTCGGGTTAGAAACCTTTTTTCTGCGGGACTTTTAAGGACGCCAAAGAGTCAATTGGTGGCCCGGATGGAGAGGATTTTACACCCACTTTGACAACCAATGAGGAAAGATGTGCTAACTTTGCTCATGGGTCACAATGGAGTCCATTGGGCCAAACAAGAATTAGCCAATAAAAGGTGCTTTTCCCTTCACCATTTAGTTATGGTCGTTTTGTACCAAACTTTTCAGGTACGAAACGAAACTCATTGACAAGTGAGGTCGATATTGTACCGTGGGTTAATTCCTTAATATTTAGGTTAACAAATGTAGTTTTGTTTAGTACCTGTTAACAAACCGTTTTGTACCATCTAATTTTTATTGTAAAAAAAAAAAATCTCAATAGGCCACATTATTAAATTTATTACTTATCTATCTATCTATCTATCTATCTATCTATCTATCTATCTATCTATCTATCTATCTATCTATCTATCTATCTATCT
>CAEFZY010004522.1:0-48090 GCA_903066815.1 Brachyrhaphis roseni | reverse complement strand
TATATATATATATATATATATATATACAGATATTGTACCCTCATTGAATAAAAAATGTAGACTCCATTCTCATAGATAATAAAATGCAGGTGATATTATCCAGTTTTGTTGGCCCTTAACCTAAACATAAATGTATTGTTGTCTTCACAGAAATACCCTCCTAAAAAGGACATGGTGCGGGCTGTTTCCCTTCAGACGGGCTACATGATTCAGAGCCAGGGACCAACCAACTGTACCCTCACTTATATGGCCCAGGTAGATCCACGAGGTAAATAACACACACACATATACTGCAGCAAACCAGTGCACAGCCTTGTTCAAAAGTGCATAGTTGCTGCACATAATGATGGAAAAAAGAGATGCTCCCTCTTCCAGGTGCTAATGCAGGTTGCATAAATTATTCATTCATTTACCTTTATGTTAAAATGTGTCGTCCTGGTAACCGTATCAAGAAGATTTGCGGCTTGCTCCGTCTATTTCTATATCCTTCTTTTTCCCCATTCAGATTGTTAGTCATGTTTTATTTTTCTTACTTGCACGCAGGTGCTTATTGCTTAGATCTCAAGAATTACCTCTTCCTGATGTGTTTGCGTGGATGCAACAAGAATCAAGTTACTAAGATTCTCTTTCATGTGTTTGATGTGAAATGCAATGAAAGAAAACCTAACATTCTTCTTCAAGCCACCTGCCCCATCCCTCATCAACCTCTTTTTTGTCTTATTCTGACTTACCCAGCTCCGTCTTTCTTTTTACAGGCTCATTACCCAAGTGGGTTGTCAACAAATCTTCTCACTTCCTCGCTCCCCGCGTAAGTCATGCACATATTAACACGGATCCTGTGAGTGTCTTGTGCATTTGTCCAAATGGTAGTCTTTCGTCTTGACAGTACGTCACGGCACATGGGCTGTCACGGTGGGAATTATATGCCTGCTAAAAAGAACATTCTGTGCAGCTCATTTCTGAAATGTGGGTTTCCTTCGGTTGTTACTGAGAAGGGTGTTTAAATTTGTGTCGAAAGTAAAGAAAGAATGGGACTGGCTGCTGCCATGATCAGTGAAGAGCAGCTTAAATAGATTTACAAAGTAGAAACATAAAGATGAATCGAATTGATTTACACATTCCATTTCAGCTTCTAACCATAGCATGCTGTGTGAGTTTTCTTTCATTGAAACAGTCGGAAATGTGTGAAGGTACCTTAGTAGTAGATTCTAATTATACAAGATGCTTTATATAAAATATTTGTAGTTTTGGAGCTCAAAAGATCTCTCTGGTTTGTCTGCTCATTCTTCATCACTGCACCATCGTGCAGATTTGGGACAGACAGAATTTTTACATACTGTACTGCTTTAGTTTTCAGTTTGCACTGAGTCAGTTACTATGAATCGTTATTAGATAACATGCAATTTGCAAACTTATTCTGAATAAATTTACATGAAACTCCAAGGGCCAGGAGTGCCTCAACTAAAAGATTGCATTGATGCTTTTCTCAAAAAAAGCTTTTAAAATAAAGAGATGTTTATTACAGAAATTCAGTAAGCAATAGAAACACCTGACAAAAATATTTAGCAAGACTAAAGCAACAAACTCAAATTAAAAATTTTTGCCTGATACAAAATGGCTAACCACGAGTGCATGTTTCACATTATCACTTCTGCTTCCAACTGTACTATGACTTCAATTTAATCTGCAGAGCTGCTTCTGTCCTCAACACAAATGTATTTCATGTCTGGTGTCAATCCAGTCCACCTTGTTTTTTGATAGAAATGGCGGACTGTTAGTTTAATCTGTGTAAATATGTGTAATATTAAACAAAACTGATTGTTTCATTTTTATTTCTGTCCTCGTTCTAGGCAATGAAAAAGATCAGCAAAGCCTGTCTGAAGTATGCAGAGTGGAAGCAGAGACACGGGCCCAACTTCAAGCCCTGGCTGTACCCCGAACAGACCACGTTAGCTACAATCCCACTCTCGGAGCTGAGCATTCAGCGTGCGGAGAGCCTGGAGAATATCGACGAGAGCTCTTTGGCCGAGACTAATGAGAGAGAAGACAGCGACTAAACCAAACATGTTCATACAAACAGCAATGCAGGGATACATAAATGCTTAATAAACGTCCCATCATTACATGTATGTATATGTGATTCTGTCTGTACATTGGATATTGGTCATGAAATGCATATCCAAACATATCAATGAGGACAAGTATGTGGGTATTCATGCACACGGACAAACTTTACCAACTCAGTCACATTTACATACATGTTGTATGAACACAGACACGTCACATAAACAAGGAGCACAAACAATACTATTAGAAGTAAATAAATTAACATTTGATGTGTTCAAAGTAGCAGTAAAGTTTATTTTTCTCTTTTTAAAGGGATGTCATTTTCTAATGCAGTTTCATACCAAATATATACATAGATTCTTGCTGTAGCACTTAGACATTCAAAACTTTTACACATCTTGTCACCTTGTAACCACAAACGTCTTTGTATTTTATTGAATTTTCATGAGATCGTCCAACACACAGTATAACGTAACAATGAAGTGGAATGGATTTTTAAAATTATCATTTTTATTATTTTAACTGGATCTTATCCATTTGGTGATTTTTGAAGGAATTTTGTTGGACTGGATATTTGGGATGTCAAAATAAAGATGGGCTGAATGCAATTCAAGCTTTCATATTATATCTATATATTTAAACTAAAGTGTAAAACAATCATTTCCCATTCAAGTTGTAATTTTGCACTCCTTCGTGTTGGCATGCACACAAATCCAAATAAAATACGCCGAAGTTTGTGGTTGTAATGAGACAAAATGGAAAAGTTTATTGGGCATAAATAACTTTGCAAAGAACTATGCCTTCAATAAACCATTTGCACACAAATTTTAACACGCATATTGATTCTACATATGACCTATCAAGATCCAATATTTTCACAATTAGTTACATAATCTCTGACCTCCAAAGATATACATCCAAACATGCTGCACCAGTGCACTCAGACCTATATTAGTCTCGATCTTTAAGTCTCTCAGTCCTCAGTGTGTCTCCATGACATTCTCTAAGCACATAATTATGCAGGTGTGCAGAAGGCAGCTGGAACCCACAACCCAACCTTTATCCACCTTTTTTTTGGTCACACACAGACAAATGCAGATTTACATTCATGCAATGACAGGTTCTTAATTTGGGAGATGTCTGAATGTATGTAGACTTTAAATAAATACAGATTCCTACAAAGGTTTCCATCATTTCACTGGTTTTTGAGTTTATTTTCCTGTTTTCACGTGTGCTTGGGTTTTGCCGTGGTAGGCCTTGCTCGTTCGTGCAGGTTTTTTGAAAGTGCAGTGCCATGATCAGAACAGACAAACACAATTACATGCAGCTGCGACCGGTGAACTGTTTGTACTCACAATGGGAGACAATGTGCACGTGTGTTCATTTGATTGCATGCATCTACGGACTCACTGCGTGTGTGTGCAGTGGCCTAGATCAGTGTTAGGAATTCCCCCCAATCTGTTGGCATAGCAACGCCAAGATCAACTCAGCACCAAAGATCAACACATAATGATGAGAGCTTGTGTGATCTATACTTGGAATGTTCCTTATTGCAGCATGCCTTGCTGCTGTTCATGACACCAGGCATGCAGCCACACTGAACATAAACTGTTCTGATCTGGTTTTCTATTAAAATAGCTCAGGAAGTGAGAGGAACACAGCAGTTGCCTATTAATGTGGTGGCTTGGCCATGATTTTTTGCATCTATTCCTCTCTGTTTGCTTCCACATTTTTACACCAGTCTCTTCTGCAAATGCACTACCTTATAAAGTATGAATGATGAAGGGAAGTGTATGCAAGAAATGCAAAAAGATCTCAAGCTCAACACTGCTGCTATTATTGCTCAATGGCAGAGACCTCTCGCTCTGTCATTGTAATGTTCGTGTGTGTGTGCATCAGAAGGAGGAAAGAATGGTTTGCTCTGTCGTGTCTCAGTGGTATCCCCATATTGTTTTCCACCCGCCTCCGCAGCGGGAGGAGACATAGAAGCAGCATGTTGGCCAGGAAACCCTCTGTGGATCTGTATGTGTCACACTACCACCCCCACAGCTACCCGGCCCACCGGGGATGATAGCCTAGTGATGACTCATCGCCACCCCACCTCCTCCTTGTGTCTTCTCTCACTCCCTCTCCTGACATCTCTCGTGTTCACCCTCACTCTGCTCCTCATCTTCTCTTTCTTTCTCCATCCTTTCAAGCGCTCAGCCTTCTCCACTCTCACTCTGCTCTATTTCTCCATATTCCTAATCTCAACCATTTGTTCTCCCTCATTTATCCTGTTCTATCTTAGCTCCATTAAGACTCTATGTGCTCTTGTATTGGATCTAGTGCTTGTCTAGTGTTTTCATCCTTTTTTTATTCACTGTCAGTCTTCTGCATTACTCTCCCAATTCTGCAGCTCACTTTTTGCCACCTGTTTCCTCCTCCACCCCCTCTGCCCCTAACCACAAGCTTCTGCTCCAGCTCCACCTTTGTCCTTTTCCCTGTAGGTCTGAGATGAAATGACTAACACTCTGCCAAGTCACGGACTTGTCGCAGAGTAGATGTGTAGTTCATTCAGCCTGGAGGAGGAATAAATCTTGTACGTCTCCTGACTGACAGAGTCCCTGATTGTGACGTGAGGAGGGGAGCAAATAACAATCACAATATGGGTGAAGTGTGAGTGACAAAACTTTGAACAATTTTTTCACAGTGATGAAAGTAATTACGTCAGACTTACTGCAAAGGTTTCTATTATCTTGGTAACTGTCCTCCCATTTAATGAAGTAAAAGGAATCCTCAATAATTTAATGATCATTCTGGTACAAACCACCCCTGTGGTTCTTCAGTCAGTGTAGATGGTAAGTGGTTGCCCCCTTCTGGTTTCACTGGGACTCTACAACAAGTAACAAATTGGCTATAGTCATATGATGTCTTTATTATAGTCCTTGGCAAAAATATTAATGTCTTCATGTTTGTTAACACTAAGTAGCAAAGAATTGTCAAGTGGAAGAAAGATTTTACATGATTTTTGAAATGTTTTTATGAAGAAAAATCAGAAAATCTGTGCATGCATTTGTATTTTGCATCTAAAAACTGTATTCCACCACTTTGTGTTGATCAGTCACATAAACAACATAAAATACATTGAGCATTTTGGGAGTAACATGGGAAATTGTAAAAAAAAAAAAGTTTTCTAAAAGTTCAAATATGAATACTTGCAAAGTGCCATAGGTTTCAGTTTTGGTAGAGTGTGCATAACCTGTACATCCTGTTAGCAATGCTGACTTGAAATAGACTGGATTAAAATTAAAATCCAAAGTAAATTCCCACTGTTAAAACATTTCCCCCATATCTGGCACATTTCTTGAATATAAATCCAAAAGGACCTTTTGGGGCACTTCATGGCATAAAAGTAGAGCAAGTACCCTATAAACGCAGGCTGTAGTCCTCAACACAACCATTCTGGATTCAGTTCCTGACTCTGAGACCGTTGCTGCATGCCTCATCAAGTCCCATTGCCTTTCTGGTGACTGTGAATACGAGGCCTCCAGTGACAAAAACAATCTTTAAAGAGAGACCTTGCAATACACGTGATAAACAAAATAGACACACAAATCTAAAGTTAAAAATGTCCAAGTCACTAAATTGTTTTTATGGTATGACTGCCTAAAATTGAAAATAATTAACTTGACTTTTAACCACAGGAAAAAAACACTAAACTAAAACAGGAAACTGCAAGCTGTGTTATTGGCTGGATCTTACAGCAAAAATACATAGGATGCTGTTCGTTGACCTAAATAAGACATGAGGAACATTCTGTTGTAATTTGATGTAATTTAATAATACAATTCCACTATTTAAACATTTCATGTCAGACAGGAGGGGGAGTGGGTAAAAGTTGAGCAAACTATAACTTGTGAATGATACCAAAAATATTGTAGCCCTGTTATCCTGTTATATAGTATAAAAGGCAATTCTACTGAATTCTGCAAACTTGTATGTAAACTTCTAAATTTGATTAAAGTAAAAATATGTATCCTCCTCATTAACTTGTAGCAAATAGAAATAATTTTGGTGGTAGCTTAAAACTGGTTAAGTTCTTTCTGACTGTAGAAAAACTATTTTTTGATATATTGTTTTAGTATCACATAAAACAGTATATTTATATGTAAACAGTACTTTTAGACCAAATTTTTGGGTTGATTTTACTATATAAATGAGTGAATTCTCATTTGATCGCAATTGTCTATATGTACAAATGATAGTCTCGCTATAAATAGTTGTGTTTGGGACTTTCCAGTTTGCATAGTTACCTGAACGTGTACTTCTAGTGAAAGATGACAGCATAACAGCACACTGGAGTCACGTGAAGGACTTACGGAAGTTTTGTACTTTTTTCTGCATAAAGTGGTCGTGAGTTAGCTAGAAATGTACCGGAAAAGTCTAAAAAGTAAAGTTCCAGACCTTCAAAATAAAACGTGATACGCTTATTCTGAAAGGTCTACCCGGAAGTGGAATGTTTCCGTGTTTGCGGCTTGCCGTCAGAAGACAGTGAGTTGTCGCCTGAGCTGCTGCTCAGCCGTGAGAAAAATGTTAGGAGCTGTTTGGGACTGCAGTCGTGGCCGCTGAGTCCATTTCGGGGACAAAAGAACAGAATAAATTCGCCGAGTGGAACACCTGTTAGTGCTTAAGAAAGGTAAGTTGATAAAACAATTTCATACGTCTATTTTTTTGTTTTAGTCATATAAAAAGTCTGTAGATAAAAAAAAAAAAAAAAACCCTTCCAGAGTCCAATTAACAGCGGAGTAATTCCCTGTTAAAAATGAACGGCTTGTGTAGATTACTCTGTGCCACTGACCGGTGTTATGTGTAAACTTTAGGCTGGGTTAGCTTGGCAGAAAAGTCACAAATCATTTTATCCGCCGACTGCAGTTCTGCTTTTTGATGTCTCCTTATGAACGAAGAAGAGGAAACAATTATCAGCTTTTATTGACTTCATGGTAACTTGTGAGGCACGGCTTGCTGTTGCATGCAACGAGTTTCTCTCTGTTATGTCTCTGCCTGTGTGACTGGACTGTTTATCCCCAGAGGAATTCATTATTCCTAATCTGATTGCATGGAAGTTGTGGCTGTTACTGTTGGAAGTTCTGGTGGATTACGCATAATGATTCATGAGTTTTGTGTAAGCAGATGGATTGTTATTTCCAAGCTTTCATCCACAGCTCTGAATCAAGAGTACAGCCCCATCGCCCCTAACCACAGTACATGCTTCTGAAGATCTCTCTATCAGCCCATTTCTGCTTTTTGTTTTTAAGTTAGGCCAGCATGCACGACATGTAGCTCCTAGTTCATATAAATTAGCCTTTGTCAAGAGTGAAACGGTCTGAATTGATCAGTTATGATTTTTAGATCGGTGGAAACTGCTGTTTTATATCCTGTTTCTTTCAGATATGCGAACTACTTTTTGTAGTTCAAGAGGCTCAATATAGCATGAGACATTTTTTGCATGACATGCTAGCTCAGTTGAATATTTAAAAAGAAAATCTGTCATGCATTTACCTTATATAAAAATATTTATATCTTATCTTCAAATATTTTTTTTTTGGAATTAAATACAAATTAAGTGGATTTTGTGTGACATACCAACACAGTGCATAATTGTGAAACTGAAAAAAACGATAAATGGTTTTCAAAACTTTTTTTATTTGCAAATAAAAATCGGAAAAATGTGATGTGCATTCATATTCAGGCGCTCTTGCTCTGGCACTTCAACATAAACTCGACTGCAACCAATTGCCTTTAGATGTCAAATTATGCGGGTGCAGTAGTTTAACTTTTGTATAAATGTAGCTGTTCTGTAAAAATCTCAGATATTTGTTAGAAGATGAAGACCAAAGAATACACCACACAGGTCAGGTATATCAGCTGATGATGGAAAAACTGATAAGACATGTCTGCCCATCTCAATTGGCACGACGGGCAACTGGCAACTAGACCCATAATGACTCTGGAGGAGCTACATTGATCTACAGCTCAAGTTGGAAAATTTGTCAACAGAAAAGCTGACAAATTCAAATTCTAATGAAGAAAGTAACTAAAAGAAGAAGAAAGTGAATAAAAGTCCCTTTTGCTGTTTACCACAAGTCATGTGACAGTCACAAAATGCTTTCTGTGGCAAAAAAATGTATGCTGCACAAAATTCTGAGCACAGTATCCCCGCTGATGCGTGTTTCCTCAGTGTGCTGTCAAGTGCCCGTTGATCACCTATTTATTTAAGTCTTTGTGACTATAGAAAAGATCTAAACATGTAGAACAGCAGGTCTTCCAGAGCAGAGTCGAAAACCACTGTTGTAGGTCAAAACATGCACTTAATAGAATGGCACAGTCAAAGTCCAGACCTAAATTCGATTAGCAATCTAGGCCAAGACTTTGAAGTTACAGTATACTGCAACTTCAAGTTACCTGGAACTGTCTTGTTTTAAAAAAAAGTACAGACATTTCAGTGTAGATGTGCAAAGCTGGTAGGAACCCAAAAGAGCAGCTGTAATCACAGAAAAGGGTGATTCTATAAAGTATTGAGTTACAGAGGCTTAAAACAAATGTAGCCCCAATTTTAAAAGTTTTTTACTTATAAAAACATCTTTACAAATCTGTGCACCTCTTGTCCTTGTCTTTTATTCTGCTTTTTCACCACATGTGCCACATTTGTGTGTCACGAAAAACTCTAAAATAGAAAAGCTTGTGGCTGCAGCAGGACATGCAAAAGAGTAAAGATGTAGCTGACATACAGGAAGTGAAGAAAGTCTTTTCTCACTCCATATTAATAACGCTACTTTCTGTGAAGCACATTAGATATGATTCTACTGCTTAAAAAAACAGAACCAGGCATAGTGAGTTTTTAAGTTTATTGCACTTGAGATAGAAATAAACATGAACTAGTGAATCATTTTATGACCAACTTGTAATGTTAACTACCTAACAGAATTATCACCCACTGACTTTTTTTATTTGTTGTAACTGAAAACTGTTGATAAGGAAGGCTATGACTATCACACGTATTGTACAGGTGCAAAGCTGAGAGCCCCAACAAGCAGTGCTGCAGGTTATGGTGTATTAGGACATGAATTCTTTATATGGCTTCCTCCTCCATTATATGTTGATGGAGGCTTGACTTCTTGTTACTCTTTAAAATATCGTTCTGTTTTTTTGTTTTTTTTTTTACTCTATTTTTCCTTTTGCAATCTTCTGTCTCAAGCATCCACATGATTACTTCCTTCTGAATTATGCCATAATGAGGAGAGAGGTGAAACGTTGTTCAGGCAGCCTGCTGTCTGGATTAATAACAGAATGATATGAGTTCAAATGAGCCCATTTGTGCACAGTGTCTCCTGAGTACAGTGTCCTCATGAGTAAACCCGGTGTTATCCAGGAAATGAACTCTAGTTGTTTAGTGTGTACTTCTTGCAAAGCAAGAAAATTTGTTTTTGTATGACAACAAAAGTTGTTTTGCAAGCACTAATTTATTTTAGAAATTGATCATTCCAGAGAAATAGATCACCCTATCCAATTCAACTATTTGAAAACACCTGTTAAATGTAGATTGTTTTACGTAAATTGTATGTACCCACTCATCACACAAAACCAAACAAAGTCAGACTCAGAATGGATTTAGTCTTGTGAACAGCTGACAGGTCTGTGGTACTGGACTCTAGGGTTGAGTTAGAAACATCTTCTGGTGTCCTGAAAAGAGAAGGACAAGTGCATTTGTTCGCGCACAAGGTTGTTCACTAGAGGATATTGTTCAGATGCGTCGCTGTACTGGCAGGACTGAGTCACTATTCACTCCTAATTGAAAGTGGGCTGAAAGCAGCAGTGTCTCTGTTGATGGGTACATGAGTCACGTCCTTTGTGTGTGCCTGTATTCTGTGGCAGTTCTTGTGGACAGCATCTTAGTAGAAATGTGAAGTAAAATGGCAAGCTGATTACTGGAACTTAGAGTGATGAAGGAGCTGAACTATGCAAAGAATTTCTAGCCAGTCAAGACTGTAAACATGACGTAACAAGTTTATCACTAGCTAAAATACACTACCAACCACATAGAGAATGCCCAGAACTGCCCAACCGGTTATTTACAGCAGCACCAGAATTGCTCCCAGTCAGGATTCTGCAGTGGCTCTACAAAGTCACCTGCAATGAACTGCACTTCCAACGTGTTCATGGAGGAATAACTATTGAGAGATGCAGAGTAGAGGTAGAAAAATATCAGGATGCACAAGTGAAACGTAGGCTTTGTTAATGTTTCATGCTGCTGTGGTATTGGTTGTGGCTAAGATTTGTGTGTTGATGGTCAATCAGTTTAAAAGCCAAATGATAATGGTTGAAATGAAAAGTCTTAGAAAAAACATAAAATAAATTCAACAAAGCCTGTTTGTTTTCATTAAAAAGAAATATACATAGGTGGGTATTGTTCAGCATCCTAAAAGATGTGAGAATAAATGCTATTAGCAGTTGTCTTGGCCACAAACAGCTCATCACTATCAGTACATTTGTTTCAGCTAAGGATAGTTTGAAAATCAAGGAATAACTAACTTTTTAGTCACAAGTAGTGGATTGAATTTAAAGTCAAAGTGAGCAAAAACCTATTTTATTTAAAAGAAATTCTCAGTTTTTTATAAAAGGCAAAATATTGTATATGGGAGCCACATATACGAGATAGTTAAAGCTTACGTTCAGCTGCTAAACAGACAAGCCGTTTGTTGCTTGAAACTTTTTTATTTTCCATGTTGCTTTCCAAACATCTGATTTTCTTGTAGGCAAGGAAGAAGAGTGTTAGGGCAGGGTGATCAAAACTCCTGTCAATCTGGTACTTTCTCTGGTATCAACGGAAAAATTTTAAACCGTAGGAATAGAAGATTTAAGCCGTTTTGAAACTACAACTTAAAAATCTTGGTGTATTTTGATAGCAAAAAGCAGTTGATACATATTTATCCTCTCCTTGTTCCATGAACTCTGTCCTGCAGTCCTTTTTAACGTCATCACTCTCATTACCAACTCGTGTTTGATTTTCCGCTCCAACTCCTTCCTTCAAGGAAGTGAGACTTTTGACTGCTAAGTTCAAACTTTTTTTCAGCCATTGTTTTTTTTTTTTTTTTTTTTTTTTTTTTTTTTACAAAATTTAGTTACGTTTGTCATTTTAGTTTTGATCAAATTTTAGTTGATTTAATCTTATTATGTTTTTGTCTACAAACTTTCCGGTAAATCATATCAACTAAGGCACATTTTAGAGGAATTAATTTTTATTTTCTATCTGTATTTCAACTATGTACAGGAAATCTTTTACTACTGCAGCTCAGCAATGATGGGAACAGAATGACTGCCATTCTTTAGACTGTAGGGTGACACAAGAGAAAAGAGAGAATGAGGAAAATGTGGGTTTAGTTAAACAAACAGTGTTGCAGTTATACGTTTTCCTAATACTGTGCAATCCAGATTTGCACAAACAGTTTTAGTTCAGCCAGTATGTTGCTCGCATTTTGAACCCACAATGCGTGTCAAAGACTTCTGTTAGAAGGCATCAATCTTTTATCTTAAGCCACTTTTTAATTTCCTGTTTATGTCATCTCTACTGTTGCACAATTTTAGAAGTTGCTTAGTTTCTTAAGGTTAAAGTTATGATCTGGGAGTCATCTTCACATTCAAGGCGATCAAACGTTTATTTAAAGATCCACTTGTTTAAATTTTTTTTCTGTTTTTCACTATTCATCAGATTATTAGATAAATAATGAAAAAGCTGCACATGTTACATCATCAAAGTAACATTACTTCTTGATTTAAGGTTAGATGCAGTAGTATTAGATTTTCTCAGAACTTAATTTTGGAAGAGGATTTTTTGCACCTGTTTTCAAAACAGCTGCTTATAGATGTAGCTGTAAAAGTGGCAATTATGCATAATGCTAACACTGCACACTGAGAGGTAATTATTTAAACAAGCTGTGTTGAGCTATTAAACTTTAATGATCCTCACCCGCCAGACCTTTTTCTGTAGTTGTCTCTAGGGAAATTGGGTTTTGATGCTCACACTTGAATCATCTACGAATGACAAATGATAGTTAGATGGGGCGATAAGGTTTTTCATTCTCTCAATCAGAAACCTGTAAAAGGACTTCACAGATTTCTGAGTATTCTCCGAGCTGAAACGGTAGAAGGCTGATCAAAAAGAATTCTAGACTAAGATACAAACTAACACAATTATTGTGATGAGAGGCACAAAGGTCTTTTACTATAAAGGAAAAATACACAAAGCAAGAGATCTATTTAAGCTCTGCTTCTTGTCTCTGTTACAGCATTCCCTGTGCTGTAACTCGTTAAGATACAGAAAGAGAAGTAACAGCAATCCTGTTAAGTTCATTGTATTTATTTTAGGAATCTGTTCATCGTGTAAAGGAACTTGGAGCTAAAGTGAATTTTTACTTTGCACCAGCTAATATTCACCTGATTTTGAATCAAATTGTGATGTTAGATAACCGAAGAGTTTTAGAAAGGAAAATCTTTTTAAATTAAAAGTGAATCAAATGCAAACAAGATAAGAATAAGCTGTCTGACTGAATAAAACCTTTGTTTTACCTTTGCTTTGCAAAGTTTTCGTGCATCTGCAACGTCTGTACATTTTGTCACGTTACAACAGCAAAGTTTTCTTGTATTTTATTTGCTACAGTAAAAATGACGCATTGATTTAAAGTGTAAAACACTTTTAATTAAGTGTTGTGTGTTTTTCTATTTAACTCTATTTGCCCCTGCCTAAAAACAATCCTTGGTATAGAACTACCATCAGAAGTTACCTAATTAACCTGTGAATAACTTAATCTCAGTACAAACACAGCTAAATTGTGGAGGCCTTATAGGTTACATCATGAAAACCAAGAAACACAGCAGACTGGTCATGGAGAAAGTTGTTGTAAGGAGAAATGTAACTGTGAGTTGGGTTGTAACACATATCCCATCTTCTCTTAGAGCAGCACTTTTCAATTTATCACTTGAACATGGAAGAAGCTTGTGAAAACCTACCAAGACGTGTCTTGTCTACGGCAAAGGCCGTTACATACTACACTTTTTAGATTTGTAAAGAAAAATGTATAACCACGTTATTCACTACTTTGTGTTGCTCTGTCACATAGTCCCCCTGAAACACTGATGCTTAAGGTTTTAATGTGACAAAATGTGGAAAATGTCAAAAGTCATGAATACTATTGCCAGTCAATGTATGTTTTAGCTTTCAAATGTGAAGTAATGTTCTGATGTTTCTGCAATTGACTTTATTTTGAGTGACATAGGACCTATTTATTATTTACTATGCTTTTATTGTGTTGACAATCATGACATTTTGTTTTGTATGTTATGTTTGGTTTAACACAGAAATCTTTAAATTTTAGCATCTGTAGTGACCAACAGATCTTTCATTAGTACCACTGCTCTATATAGTATATCTAAACCAAGTGATGTAAATACACGTAGAACCATTGAAAGCAATGAATGTAGCCTAAATCTGCCTTTCATAGTATTATGAAAATATGTAGGGTTAAAGGGCGTAAGAAATAATAGACAAGGTTCCAGTGGTGTATTAAAATGAAACAAGGTCAAGGGTTATTGTGGCTGGGTAAAACCACACTGACACTCTCAGACACCTACCTTAAAAGACACATAGCATGGAGGCAGAAAAAGGGTAAAAAGTCTTAAGAAAGTAAAAGTTCTTGTTATGAAGATCAGGTTTATTCACAAGGTGTAGTCTTCTTTCCTTTGTCACTGGAATGTAAAAAACACCGTTGCAAATAGTATCTGAACTGGTACACCAATAAGGTAACTGAAATGGAGAAACAAAAGACAGAGCATCACAGTTGTCTTTCTTTCTGAGAATTTTAAAAAGGATCTGAGACATGAACCACAATTTAATAGGAATCCTGTCTCTCACACATAGTATGATTAGGTTAGCGCTTGTTTTAGAGCTTGAGCCTAGTCGAACAGCGGACCCCCACCATGACTCCTTCCTTCTTGTCAGTCTCGTCCTCTATCCCAGGCAACAGAACGATCCATTGTGAGGGCAGTACAGAGAGTCTGTTTATTGCCAGGTCTGTGTGGGAGGGAGAGGGAGACGTACAGAGGTGGGGAAGAGTTGAAAAATGCAAAAAAAAAAAATAAGGGGGGAAGTTTTAAAATACTGAATAAGAGATTAAGAAATTAAAGTCGGTTTGGTTAAAGGTTCAACAGCTACTTTAACATACCGAACATATTTAAGCAATCTATAGCAAACCCAAATCAAGGTAGAATATCAAGAGTTCATACTGTACTCTCTGACTACCTCCGGTTTGCAAAACAGCAGTAATGGTGTATTAATGTTGAGTTTGAAGTGTGTATTATTGATTGATTAAATAGTATAGAAAATATTTGCTCACCTCATCCTTTGTCTTACTTATTTGTAAATATAAGTTTTTTAATTGTTTATTTAGCTTAAGTGCTACTCATTGACCCTATTATTCAGTACACATATTAAATTGGTTTTTAACAGAAATATTGAGCCGTCTCATCAAAAGGCAGCATTCTATGACGACTTCTGGCAAAGATGACATTCTGGGGTTCAAACCAGGCATCACAGTGGAGAAGAAAGAGTATTTCAATGACTTGCAACAGTTTATTTCTGCCTGACATATTGATATGTCCAATAAAATGGTCAGTGAGTGCATCTTGCAATGCATTTGTGAGTCACTGCAACACTTATGGCTCTAAGGCTCTTGAAACGAATCAGAACTGAAAAACTATGATCTACTACTAACTCAAGTCAGTTTTATATTTGCAGCAGGCTATAATAAAACATTCACAGCTTGTGACGTTTGTCAGAAACACCACAGTTTCACCAAACTCAAACCCCAATATATAGGACATCCTAAGTAAAAGTGACAATGTCTCTCACACCTGTCTGCTTTTGAAGTTAAATAAAAGGCCTCGATTCAAAACTTTTGTCCATTTGTGGGTCTCACCTTTTGACCACTTAATCAGGTTTGAATCTTTCAACTTGTTACCAACCTACCAGTGGACTGGATGGTGGCTGGTAATTTTGCTCCTCTTTTTTTTTTTTTAACTATTCATATAAAAAAAAGTAGGCTTCATGTGATTCCTGTCAAAGATCTCTGAGTTCCTGATTGCCTTGGGGCTGTTTTGTACTTGGTTTAACAACTGAAGATTTAAAACTATTTTATAGTAGTGTTTATATGCTTCAATAAATCACATTGACTAGGAAGTTGCGTAGTTATTTTTTATTTGACCAGCGTTCCAAATCTGTCATATTTTATAGCAGTAGGTTGACCTAAATAGGGATTATGATAAGCAGTGGCTGGGCACAAGATGCAATAGTAAATCTTTATTAAATAATTTACAATTAAATTAAAATTTGTGTAAGATTTGAGCTTTTTAGTTCACATTTATCTAAACTATTCATACAAATATCCTACTACATATATTAAAACTGACATGTACTGGTGACATGCAAGAGTATGAAATGGTTTGTAGATATAAATTGAAAGTGGGAAGAGATGAATGTAATGGCACATCGACATGTGTATGACCTAATTGACCTACAGTGACAGTGGGCATATTTAGAATCAAAATAATGCAGTAAGTCTGCAGCAAGTAAATATTTCAGAGTTTGAATAACAGCTAAGAATGTCAGTGGCAGCCTGAATCAAAAGCCACCCAAATCTTTCGGGCAATAAAGGTAGCCAATCTTAATTTTAAAGACTCTGTAATCATAAACTGAAAACTTTACATGCTCATGTATTAAATCTTGTCCATTCTTGAAGGAGATTAAATTTGTTGCGTTATTTTCTTTAATCTTCTAAAGACTTGAGATGCATGCTTGTCTTAACTTTTTACATAGATTCTGAAGAAGAAAAAAACATTGGCTGGCTGCAAACATTCAGACATTTATAAGAAGGGCAGAGGCCTAGGCATTTGTTGTTTAGTTTTTCTCACTCACTAGAAAAGTTCCTAACACTTCTCAATGCGGTTCACAGTCAACACCCACACAATAAGAACAAAACTGTAGGCTGATTAAGAACTTTAACATAATGGTCTCCAACCTTTTTTGCTGCTGCCCGGGGGGGGGGGGGGGGGGGAGGAACCGTCAGATAAGCCTCTTCTTTTTTTTTTTTGCCCCGATTTTCCCATTACGACAATCTTACAACATCCTGCAGTGTGTGGTGTGCTACTTGGTGGTGTGTTGAATATGCCCGATTTTTATCCATCACTACTGCTTCTACATCGTCATCCGTGTTTGATTATTCTAAATTCACTATGGTATGTTGGGGGTTTTACTTGATTTTCTTCGGGATGTTTGTGAGTGGAATCGGTTGGTGTGTGGTGTGTTGCTCCTGCCGTGTGGCTGGACACACGAACCGATCGAACCTGTTGTACTTTTGTCGGCTCATGTTGTGTGTGGTCACAGAAGTTTGGAAAATCGTCCGACAATCCTTAAATTGTGCCATGTGAACCAGATCTAAAACTCACAAGCTCTACTCCTCTCATCTCATCTGGACCACTGCCCTAACGCTCTCTCACTCTAGTCACTATGGTAACGTTTACATATCCCTTCAAAATAAGATACAGATGCGCCACAAAAACGAACATTTTACTTACGTGAAAATTTTGACTCATGATAACGACTAATGGGAGCCCTGAGCTTGTTTCTCTGCAACGAGACGGTCCCATCTGGGAGTGATGGTCAGCTGACCCTACGGTCAGCTGATCAGTTGCTCCTGCATGTGCCAAAGGCTAAGTGCAAGCTCAGAGGGGACCGTGCTTTTTCTGTGGCAGCTCCTAAGCTATGGAATGACCTTCCTTTGGACATAAGACAGGCCTCCTCACCTGCTGCTTTTAAATCGCTGCTAAAGACTTATCTCTTTTCCTTGGCATTTGACACAATCTGAGATGTTTTTCTTTTTCCTTTGTTTCTCTGTCTGTGAATTTCATTTGTAATTTGTGTTTTTTCTCTTGTCTATACTGTGTTATGTTGTATTTTGTGATTGTGTTACAGCACCTCGGTCCTCATGGTGTATGAAGTGCTTTATAAATAAAGTTGGTATGGCATGGTAATTATTTTTGGATTATTATGACACTGAAGAACAGGAGCTTCAACAAGATGCTGAGCTGACACAACAAAATACGGAACATGTTGGGCTCGTAATGGCTGTAATGAAATAAAAGTTAAATCTACAAATCATCACTTTATTGTCTGGATTTCCTGATCTGGAGAGATGTGATTCCCTTCATAAAGCGGTGAGCCGCTCTCCAGCTGTAGCTCCGGCAAGATTCAGTCTGCTGCCAGTTAATCTAGGTAACGGTACAGTGGAGCGATACGGCTCCACTGTACCGCCTGACAGAGCAGCACAAAGCTGCAACTCAATTTAGAATTAGTGTTCTTTTAAAGTTCTTCATCCTTGTCGCATCAGGATATCTTCTGTCATACAGTTTAAATTGATCAAGACGCAAAGCATCAACGTCGCAGTTCCCTGACTTTCTCGGAAATGACTGAGTAGTAGCTGGGAATGTAAATGGAAATATTAAAAAACCCTGAAACTTTTCACTTTAATGGTGAAATAATTTTTCAGTTTACTGTGGAAACATTCAAAGATATTAAAAGGACGATCAGTGAAGTCAGAAGGAATCACCACGGATTTCTGAAACAATCCATCCAGCAGATGTTTGTGTTTTATTCAGGCCTTCTCAGAATCAGAAAGACACAAACATTCACCTTTAGCTAAAAAGGTTATTGAAAAGGAATTGTGAATTTCACCAGTACGATTGTTTTTGCTGTGTTTGCATCTTGGCTACAACAGCCAGTCGAGAAGCAATCAGTAGCTGCATTTCCATTGACCCTAAAATTGCACAAGTTGGAATTATGAAGATCAACTTGCTTAATGGAGGCAAGTCAATTTTAAAAAAAAAACGAAATTTTTTGATAAAAAGTTTTAGCACTAAGATGAGGTGGATTTTCTGCAAATTAGAATATTTTGTAAAATTCCACTGGAAACACTTTTCACGCATCGCACGATCATCGCCGGAGGTCACAACTGGCGGAAGAGAAGAAGAACACGACCGGAAGTAGAAGGAGGACGATGGTGCAGCGTGTTATTTAATGACTTATCATGTGAACAAACTTATTCACTTGTGATTTTAAATGGTGTTTCTTATTTAACGGAAACACCGAAACTGTGAAATAGTGTCTGTTTTTTTCTGTACATTAGCGGCTTGTTTCCCTGTTCCGGTGCGGTGAGTCAGACCTTTCTAACCACTGCAACGTTCTCATTAGCCTGCTGGAAAATAATTTGCTCTGGTTGCGAGGATACATTTCACTCAAAGAATCTCTCGCTGCGTCACAGATGGATGTATGGAGGAATATTGGTGCGTAATTAAGGCAGAGTAACTCTTGGCACCTCATTGTCAGTGAAAGGCAGGAGCCAGAACAGGACGACTTTAAAAGCTCCACTGTGGTCTCTTTTTTTAAGGGTCCTTGAGTTTCCCTTGTTTTTTCTTGTTCTCATGGAAATGAGTTGGTCTCCTCAAAACATATTACAGGCTGACCAGATCCTCGACTCGTCAAGGATGATGGAAAATCGTGACTCATGAGCCAGTATCAAAGTAGGAAAAAAAATAACACAATGAGACTTGTTTTTCTAAAAAAAAAAAAAAAAAGAAAAGAAAAAAAACTCAAGCACAGATAAGTGATTATATTCTAAGCAGAATATTTTGTTGCTTTTACACTTTGTATCAGTGGGAAGCTGGTTGGAATAATTCATGTCTTAATGTAACAACCTGAGGGCAGAACCAGAGTCACTGGATGAAGACGACCATCGCCTGGCCGTTGCCTTCCTGTGAAATTCTGCTTGAAAATAAAAATGTATCGCTTGCAGCAGTCTGGGCTTTCTCTTCTTCACTCAGATTGTCTCCAGTCGATTTTTGATATCAAGTGGTCCCCAACTTCTAACGCTAGTCCACAATTCAGAAAACTTATTTAGGGGCTGAAATATTTCATTTTGACTTGGTCATTTTTAATAGAGAGGTCATATTTGCCATTTCCCCGAGCGGTAAAAATGAACTAAACCATTTTCTACCATAGAACCTACAAATGTATTGGTTCACCAGGTCGTTTGGCCTCACAGCAGCAGGTAGAAATAGGTTGTAAATGTCCTTACTGTTTTCAAGAGGGTGATTTTTAAATTGCTTAGTTTTGGGAATTTAAGTAAGGGACTAACTCTAAATCTCCTTTGATAAGAAAGGAAAATGTAACTAGTTTAACAGGAAGTGAGACGTATGAAAAGAAAAATTATACATGAAAGCATAAAGGTTGAAAAGCACCTTTTCATTCCAGTCGCTGTTTGTTATTTGTAATGTCAGTCTGACCTTTAAGGCAAAGCAACTCAATAAAGCTTCCACTGTAACCGAGCAGCCATGTTTTCCATCCCTCCTTAAGTATGAGAGACTGTTTGAATAGAGAAAAAAACCCCAAGAGGTTCTACTTTAAGCTGAAGCAACATTCAATAACTTACAAATTAAAAAACAAACCCTCAGAACTCATATCATCTGCCTATATGTAATATTCGTCCTGAAGATTTGGTGTAACAAGCCTCCGCGCTAATTAAAAGTGACGTCTTGACAAATGATTTTCACTGAATGCCAACAATTGTCCGCACTTCCTGTTTAGCTTTGCGCTCGCGGACGGCGACGTGTCCAAAGTAACTCGGCGGCTCATTCATGAGGCATGTCAGTCATTTCATCGGCGACGTGTCCAAAGTAACTCGGCGGCTCATTCATGAGGCATGTCAGTCATTTCATCGTCCGTCGCCGTCCTGGTGTGGCGAATGTCACTGAACAGGACCAGAGGCTCATTACGGAGGACTGCGCAGTGAAGAGGAGCTCAGAAGCCGAGTACATTAACACTAATTGGGCTGCATATTTATGCAAATGCACAGTTGACAGTTATTAGCTGAGGGGGGGAAATACTAACCCTCTTAATACTAATACTAATCCTCTTAAGCAGAGCATATAAAGCGCAGCCATATTTATTCAAAAAAGACGATGCATCTCTCCGAAGCACTTAGAGCCGCTTGGCTCTTTGTGCTTCTTTTTTTTCTTTTTTGCTGCACACAAAGGTTTTTTAAAAAAGTGCAGGTTCAGAAGACATTAAAGAGATTTTTCCCCCCCCACTCTTTTTGTTCAACGAGAATCTGAATCCCGTTTTGTCCCTTTTAGAAAACATCTCGAAGAAGAAACCTGTGGCCTCTGAATGATTCATTAGTGAAGGCTTTGAATATTTTCCAGACATCTTGTAACTTTGATCGCAGACTAAAACGTGATCAGTCCATTTGTGTTTCTTTGCCTCGATCCTCCTGAATGTTAGATCTATTTTTGCTCAATGTTTCACAACGAGGACTTTACCAGAAATGGGTGAAATGCAAAAATATGAAAAAAAAAAAATCTACTGAAAGAAAGGAGGAAAAATATGGGTCAGAACCTCCAGTCGGTCTATAAAAACATATTTCCGCAATTGCATCTGGGACTGAAAGCAGATGAGGAAAAAATAAATAAAAAAAGCTAGCATTGATGTAAAACTTTTCATTTCCCCTCACAATATTTATCATGTGCTGTAACGTCTCCCGCTCTACGGAGGCCTTCATGGACATTTTCAGTATGTCCATGTGAGCCTGTTGATCTGCAGAGAAAGTTTGCGAACCCGGCCACCAGCTGATGTTTGTTGGTTTGCACATACCCAAATCTGAAAATAACCAAAGACCAGGCAGTGACCTGCTGCTGGTCTCCACGGTAAACAGCTAAACACAGGGGGGGGGGGGATCAAAACAAGAAGAAGAAGAAAACAATGTGTAGCCAAGTAAGATTTATTGAGTTGGGTTTGGTTGGATGGAAACAGTGAAAATGAAGATCACACACGTTACAGTATTTCCAGAGCTGTCTGATGATGTGTATTCAGGGTAATTCTCCATTGTAAGGTAATCGATTGATTTAAAAAAGCCAATGAAAATATGCATGGTGAAGAGAAAAACTACAAATTAAACTGATTGGTCCAATTATGGAGGTGCAGATTGTCCTCTTTATTCTCTCAACATCCCAGCAGTAAAGTGAGCCCATGCTGGGGTAATCTTGGTTTTATTGATAAATAATAATTTCTCACTTTATTTGGAGTTGATATTTTTCACAGCACATCATTATAAGCTTGCTGCAATCAGAGCTGCACAGTTTGAATTATTTATACCTCCGGTTATGCGGAGCCTCTGCAATTTCTAAAACATCTTCATGTTTCCGATCTGTAGCTAGTGTTTAAATTTAAAAAACATAACATCGCTTAAAAACATTTCATCATAATTTTGCATATTTTTTGAAGTTCCCTGTAACAAAGTGAAATTGCTTTAAAACTTAAATAAAATTAAAAAAATGAAATTAAGAAAAAAAAAACTATTGCTTCATTTACCTGCTGAATGTATTGGTTTGCTTCTCTTTGGTTCAGGAATGTGCTTCTCTAAACTAGCCAGACAGTAAAAGTTTCATTTTTCACAGACTTGACTTAAAAACAGAACTAATATAAAAGTAAAAGACAACGACGGAGTGTAAAACAAAAGCAAGGAGCTCGTAACAGTCGGGTCTCGTTGAAGGTGCGGGTTCGTCACCAGCAGAGCTGTGATCTCTGAGCTCAGTTTGCACCCGACCGAACCTCCGTCACGGCTTCGCCTCGTGCCATCAAACGGACTCCCTCATGTGAACGCGCTCACGTTGAAACAAAACGTTAAAGGCTGATGATCTTGATGACCGACTGAACAGTGCGCGTGTCGATCCACAGGAAGACGTTTCTGCAGGTTTCACAGCGGCTGCTCGTTCTTCAACCTGCAGGCCACGGCCGTGATGAGCGCCGCTCCTTTCCCGCTGCCATCCTCCGACTTGAGGAACGTCACCTCGCACTGCGGGGCCAGGTCCTGCAGGGTCTCCTGCATGATCCTCGAGAAACTTCAGAGTAGGAGGAGGGAGAGGAGAGCAAAACACAAAAATTAAGACTTCGCAGTCGGGCCGTTGAATGATCAGAAATTTGAATCTGATTAGTCGAGGGGCTGCTGTGAATTAATTATGATTAATTAATCGGCAACTCACTTATTTAAAGGGGCAGTGTTATATAAAATCAACTTTTTTCAGCTTTAGGTCAAGTCTTAATGTTATTAAACCACTCAGCTCCTTCAGACTAGCCAGCAGCAATTAGCAAACACCTGGTGAAACTGTGCATCTGCTGAGCTCATTATAGGAGCTGCTTCTTGGTGAAATGCTGGTAAAAATGATGCTAAAGTGTTAACAGAGGAGCCATGTTGTGATGACTTCCTGAAGGCAGCGTTTTAGAAAGAATATGAGTTTTTCTTAAAGAGACATAGATCCAATTTGACATGTGATTTATATGGCATTTTTAAACAAATCAAGGTAAAAGTTACCAGATAAAATGGCACTATGTGCTTGGAGAATACACAACGCTGCCCCTTTAAGGATTCATGTTTGAGGTTTAAAATTGAGGTTTAAATTAACAGAGGAGACTAATCCTTAAAATTAAAACTTGATTAACAATTGGGAACACAGCGAAGGTGAAACCAAAGTGACCAACTTCAATAAGTTAAAATGTTCCTTACTGAGGATGGGTCTTATAGAGGGTACCATCCACTCCCACTGTGACGGACAGCTGGTTCAGGTTGCGGTTCTGCCGGATCTTGTCGACGAGAGCGGCCAAACCAGCGCCGCAGAGCTGCGCTGCACGGCGACCCACGACGCTGCACACCTCCTTCACCAGGACGCTGTCGTCGCACGTGGAGCCGGTGAGGCCCAGGTGCTGCAGGATGGAGCGGACCTGACGCATGGCCAGCCGGTCGCTGTGGGAACAGGGGCAGTTCAGGGACTCGTACTGGACAATTCTGTTTGTTTTACCTCCAGGTGCTTTCCCCCCCCCCACAAGATTTGTTAATAAAATGCAGAGCAAAACATTTGGAAATTATTCTCCCACTTTTTCTGGTTTTAGGACTTAAAAATATGACTGATTAGACGGAAGGTGTGTGTGAACAGGCACCTTGTTACTGATTCTCAAGTAGATTGATCTGTGAACTTTGGGCTATTATAAGAAATGGATATATTTTGATCTAAAACATTCTGTTATAACTCTAGTTGCATATTTTGGGTAATTCAGCAGCTGTTGCAACCTTTGCCCCAACATTAAAACTTTTACTGTCAAATCAAGTTCCCTTACTTTTATGGGTATTTTTTTGCTTTTCATTTTGCTGCACCTAATGATTGAAACAACTAACAAAAAAAAAACCCCAAAAAGAAACACTCACTACAATATCAACCTTTATTAACTCGGTAAAAATCATAATACATAGTCAACATGGCTTCTTTTAAAAACTATTTATAGTACATTTAGTCAGTATAAACCTGGCTGTATTTTTATCTTTTTGTTTTATGATATTCTTCTGTTTCCCCCCATATGATGCGCTGCTGCATGAAGTTGTAATGTTTCCTGAACAGGTCGTTGTTCAAAACGAGAATTTATTCTCAATCAATTTACTTGGATAACTAAAGCTAAAATAAAAATAAATATGGTGTTGGATTTCTCCCTCCTCTTAATCCATCGTCCCATCAACTCAAACCAGCTTCTCCATCTTTAGTGAGGAAACGAATCCCCACAGTATGAAACTGTCACCACCATGTTCGCAATAATCTGTTATGTTACCTTCCTGCATTTCCTTCCATTTTGGTCTCGCCTGACCAAAGCACCTTCTCTCCAATCTCCAACACGGTTTGTGTCAAACTGCGAGCGTGATTTCTTTCAGCTACGACTTTGTTGACTGATGTTGAAAGTTTTGGATAACTTGATATAACCTAACCTTACTTCTCTACAATTCATGAAGCGTCTGCTGCGATCCTTGGTCTTTGTCATGTTTGTTCTCCGACAAACCAGTTCAAGCTGGAATCAAACAGGCTGAATCGCACAGCGATCAGCTAACTTCTGTGATCAGCCGGCAGCTTCACTTCATGTAAAACAGATGTGATATGAAGCAAGTGCATGAATAAATGGGAATTAAAAATAGAGTGTTGACGTCAGAAGCAACACATTGGATTTGCGCGAGGCTTAAAGAGGCTTTAACTCCGTCAGCAGGAAGGTTAGTCAGAAGGTGACAACTGCTGGTCTGATTACTCTATAATAGAAGAAAAATAAAATGTCAATCCTTGGCCCTCAGATTTAAGCTCCATGCAAGACCAGGGCCTCTTGGGGGGAAGCATAATCAAGAGGAAGGCTTTTGTTAATGAATGAAGGCACCTGCAGCCACCGACACAAGGAGTACAGCTGATAACGGAAGAAGACGTCACGCTTCAACAGCTGGTCCGCTTTAGAAGCCGTGTGTACAGGCTGCCGTTAGCAGAGGCTGCGTTTACATTACAAATGAGTGCAAACCTTTGTCAACATTCATCAAATACTGAAGAAACACAATTTTGCAATTGCGGTGCACTGAAAAACATGCAACTCTGTCGTCCTGCCACTTCCTGTCGTCTTCTTACCTAGTGACGAACTACAAGGAACGTCTTCCACTAAATCTGCTGGAGAGATGAATCGCTAATCTGACTCCATGTCACATTCACATAAATTATCTCTTTTTTTAAATGTATGAAACTACAATTGAATCACAAACGTGTCCTATAGGACCCGACCAAATAAAATCTCATGCGTTAATTTTGACACATGCCCCAAGAGCTCATAAGTGTGTCCGTGTCAGTCACACCAGTGTCCAAAAGATCTGTCAAGTGTGACTGAAATTTTAATCAGACCCGTGTGTGTTTATGTCTTCTGTGTTGGTTTCCCTCCCACACATGGAGCCCATCTCACATCACATCGCTCTCCTCTGCAGACTCCAGCTGGAAACACGGCTGACAAATCACGGAAATGTCAGTGTTTTCCAAGAGCTGAATATCGCTAGTCTCTTGTGGACCATTTGTCTACTTTGTGACATAGTTTCACTCCATCTCGTATTAACGTCTATCTCTGGGATTCCTAAGGGATTTAATTGAACTAAACAGAAAAAAAAAAAACAAGAATCTTCAACAACAATGTGTGTTCTGGATTACGTCTCTTAACCAGTGTTAGCACTTTTGGTTTAAATAAATTCACATTATTCATAAATGTGCAATTATAATACTTTATATAATGAAATCACAGGGCTCTTGTAAAAGCTCTAGCATTTGTGACATTTAAAACAGATGAAGGAAGTAAGTTCTCTGTTTTTTGTCCAGCATTTCTGCTGCATGGTGGAAAAGTAACACAACCTTTTAAAGCACACATCGTATTAAGATTGGATAAAGTCTGGCTAAATAAAATTAGACTATATGAAACAATTAGTATATACAATTGGTGGAACATTTGAATTAATGTTTGTGCAAATCTGAACATAATTACGCAGCGTTTTCAACATGTCAATGTTCATATCATTATTGTTTTTTGCATTAACAACATGGCTGTTTTATTTGAAAGCTCACATAAACATTTGCTTGTGTATTTATATTAAACTAGAAGCCAGTTTACTGCTTTTAACCATTTAGAACATGTCCATAATTCCTCACGGACAGTGAAGCAAAAATATCAACGTTGAGGTCCGGGCGCATTTATTTATGTACAAAAACAAAACAAAACAAAACAAACAAATGTCTGACCAATCGCGCGAAACGTCGCACATTTCGTTGAGAAGCGAAGGGAGACGCATCATTGTACATCGAGGGGAGTCGGTTTGAGTGACATATGGTGCAGCCTTCACTGGCTCGCTTGTTTTGTTTGGATACTTTACCTTTCAATCTGTGACAGGAACTTGGTCTCAAAGATGCCCCTGGTCTTCAGCCGCTCCGACAGTTTGCCCCTGAACAGCAGACCTTTGGTGGTGAAATCCATCAGCACGTGCCTCACTATCTCTCCCAGGTACATGCCACTGATCATCTTCTCATATCTTCAAAAACAAGACATATAACAAGAGGATTTCACACCTGCACAACATTCTTATGTACAGTCAGACATTGTTCTTCACAGCCAATTTTCCCACTGTTTGCACACAGCTTTTTTTTTTTTTTTTTTTTTTGATGACACGTCAGATTCACTTATGTCACTTATTGCAGATGCAGGTTTAAGGTGTGATTATAGAGCAGCACAAAGATGTTCAGTTTTCAAATTCAGCCATGTGAACCGAACGCAGCAGCAGCGGAAGAGAGAAGAAGCTTCACTGTCAAAGACGACACAAAAATATTAAACAGGTTCAAACGGATGTAAGTAATAAACAGTATAGTTTGACCCAAAGTAGCATTTTTATTTTGTTATATTACAATTAAACACATCCAGGGTTTATGATAATTATCTATCCTCTTGAATGTTTTACCGTCTTCAAACTAAATTTGGCTTTTTTTGACAAAAAGAAATCTGAAAAAACTCTTTAATGTCAAAATGAAAACTGATTTCTACAAACAAGCTACTATATGTCAATACATTAAGATATTTGATAAAAACTAGATCAAAATTGCCTGGTAAGATTTTGTGTTTTTGCAGTGAAATAAATCCCTGTCTAGTTTCCAGCAAATGTCTTAATGACTTAAAATAAGACAAAACTAACTCACAGGTAACTTTTCAGTAAAATATAGCAGCTTGTCCTCATCAATTCCTCAATTTTTCCCATAAGTGAAAAATCTGCATGTGAATTGAGTAGTTTTCCATGAATATTAGGGACTTAAAACAAGCTCCTGGATCTTGCTGAAAAGTTACTTGTAAGTTAGTTTTGTCTTATTTGAAGTGTATTAAGACAGTGATTTACTTCACTGCAAAAACAATAAATGTTACCAACAATTACTTCAAGTGCACTAAGTGATATAAAATCTAGAATTAGGTAAAAATAAAATCAATGAAATCAATGAAAGGTATTTTAAGTCTCATTGTGTCTTTCACTTTTTCTTCTTGTGTTTGCTCTTATTCCTGATTTTCACATACCTCTGCTTCCCAGGGTAGTTGGAGGATTCGTCGACAGCACGATCAAACTCTGTGCAAAAGTCGTCCAGTTCACCGTTTTCGCCGAATGCTCCCCACTCCACGTTGACGCACATGCGGCCTTCATTTCCCTCCACGGTTTCGATGTTGTGCATTTCCTCCATGTAGCAGGCGTTGGTCCCTGTGCCTGATGTAAAAAAACCAGGGCTGTTAGACAAGTCCTGATAAAAGCTTCACATTTAGAAACACGTTGGCCACAGTGAGCACTTTATTATTATTTTTGTTATTTTAAATCAAGCAGGAAAAAACAGGAACAGACAGACTTACCTACAATAAGGCCCAGCTCACATTTGGGGTCCTGATAGGCACAGGTCATCATGGTACCCACTGTGTCGTTCACCACCGCCACAAAGCTTAGGTCGAATTTCTAGATGTGGAAGAAACACAAACCCAATTTACAAAAAAAAAAAAAACAGAAAAAGAGGAATAATAATAAAATGTTCAAGTGTCAGCGTGGAATTCTGTAAGAAAAAAACAAAAAAAACAAAACAAAATGAGAGCTTGGGAGGGTTTCCCGTATGGCCACCAACAACGGAGGATAAACAGTTTGAACAAATATGCAAAAAAAAGAGAAAAGTTCTGTTTTTTTTTTTTCTTCTTTCAAATAAAAACTTCACACAACGTGTCGTCAGCTCAACCCTCTTAACCCGAAACCCAGTACAGCACAACCAGCTGCCTCCAGAAAACAGCCAAATAGATCAGTTCCACGTGTGGAAAATCTGGTCCAGTTAAAGTCCAGATCAAGATGTGAGACTTAAAGCAAGAGCAGAAGAAGAATTGGGCAAACATTTCAGTCTCTTCATGTAAAAAACTGGTAAAGGTTTCGTTACCTTCGTCAGCATGTAGCAGTCTACTGGAAACACTCACATCAAATACACCCTTTAGAAGTGGTAAACAATAACAGTCGGGTTACTTACTAAAAGGTCCTTTTGCTAACTCTCTTTCTGTGTCTTGCTGTTTCTTCTCTCTCCTCTGTTTTCCCCGCCACATCTCAAATGATTTCGCATAAACCTGAAGCTTTTCTTCCCCTCATCACATTTTGATCATGGCTTAATTTTTAAGTATCCAACTGAGATCTGCTTCAGTAAACACCCTTATGTGAAAAAGTAAGGGCAAAAGAAATTGTCAGGAAGCTGAAGCAGAGATTGGATTGAAGGCCACATTAAAAATAAATAAATAAGAACAACAAGTTTGAGACTTTTTTCCACCTTGACCAGTGTTCTGTATCCTAACCAGGAATTACCCAGGGCCTCTGTTGTAATTTCACTCTCTTTAGCTGCTGACTGCTGGAACTAAGAGGCATGGAAACATTTATCTGTATACTCACTCCTTCTTAGATTCTGTACCAACCCTTTAAAAGTAAAAAAATTGACTCGTAGCCCTTAAACTCTTCAATATATAGTGATCAGCTAATAGTGTGCAGGTCGATGTTAAGACAGCAGAGGTCTGTGCTGACCTGGAGAAATAAAGATCAATCTGAAACCTCGTCCATGTGAACGCCTTCAGCAATATTTGAGACTGAACTCTTGCTTTTTGTAAAACCACTTCGAAACTTTTTGATTAGATCAAACTGTCTGCCGCAGTAAAAGGTAAATTTATCGAAATAAAGTCCAAACTTTCCTTGAGAATTGTTGCACACTGTTTCCACAGCAAAGACCATGTAAACAAGGAAACAGTTTAAAAAGTGGACCAGTAACGAGCAGAAATCTGAATTTGTGTGACTGTTTCCAGGAAGCGACATAGATGCTTTCCAACAGGGAAGATAAAAGGTTTGTTTGTTTCCACAACATAATTAGATTTACGTTGTTGAAGAAAAGAAGAAATTCAAGCACATTGTTTGGTTTGATAAGAGTGAGTTAAACACATTCTGGGAAAATAAAAATATGTGTCTTTCCCGGCCGCCTTTCTCGCTGTGAATCCAACAAATCCTCCCTGGAGGTTCGAGGCAACAAAAAGCTTATTAAAATTCCTCTCCTCGAATTATTGCGACTTAATGGCCAGTAGTCAAAAACGCCTGTGGCCCTCTTCGATGCTGAAGGGTCCAATTAAACCATATGAGAGTGGCATCACCGCTGCAAGTGTGACAAAAACAAATGACTTAAACAAATGGCTAGAAAACCCTTAACTAGAAGAGACATGGGAAAAAACAGCAAAAAATGACATTTCTGTAAACTGAGATAAGGTTCCTGACAGGTCAGTGGAAGTAATTATGACAGTAACTTCAACTGACCTCTGTTCTTTTTTTTCTTTTTTTTTTTGGCCTCATTGAAATCAGCTTATCTTGGAAAAATGTGATGGGAACACTTTCTTTGCATTATAAAAAAAGAGTCACATGATCAACAACCAGATGGTGCGACTGGCAAAAACTACAAAAAAAGACAACAGGAAGTAATTGGAGGATGATGGCATGTCATGTTTTTTAATGATTTATTGCGTCAACAAACTTATTAGCGTAATTTTAACTGTTTCTCATTTAATGGAAACACTGGAATTGCGAAATTGTGTTTTTTCGACATTAGCAGGAAATCAATAAAGGTCAATGAACATTTGGAATGAAACGCAGCTTATGACTTACTGTATGTACTCTAGTGTTAACCCTTTATATTTTACTACTGGCTGAGAGTTTATATGTTTAACCGTTTCTCTTGTCTGAAAGCCACTGATCTAATAGCTAAACTTTCTCCTAAACAGCTCCTTTCATCCTTCGAGATGTGTTTGGACTGGACTCAGCTTATGCGCTTGTGTCCAGTGAAGGTTGCTGTGAAAGCTGGATTAACGCAAACATGGGAGGAGTAGCCTGCGTTAGCAATCAGACTCTGGATGCAGCACAAATGACACAGTCTCCCTCAAACAGAAGTAGTTAGCACACAGAGAGTTTCTGACTGATTGCTCAGTGTTCAGTACACACATGAAAAACGTGTGTGCAGATGGAAGGCCATTACAAGCAGAATACTCTCTGAAAACAGACTCTGAAACATTTTTTTTTTTGCAAGTTCATTCAAAACGTGCACTGACCTGTTTGCGCTGGACCGCCTCTTTCAGCAACTTAACGACGTCTTTCCCCTCACAGTCGCTGGCTTTGAAGCCCTTCGTCCACTTCAGAAGAATTCCCTGCAGAAAGGACAGTGAGGGTTTGGCACCGTGTTAAAATGATCCACAGGGATAATTTACATGCCAGGTTTTATGGAGGAAAACTTTACACCAATCCCAGGAACTTACAGAAACATCAAATGTTTTTGAGAAACCAAGTGATTCAGTAAAAACTCATTTTGAATATTATATACACTCTTTTTCGGTGCACAGAAAGAAGAAGAACCCAAACTATTACACCTTTTATTTGCAACTGTAATGAAACAATACTTAAAGTGCCCAATATTATACTAAATATTGATACTGATGGAAATCTGTTTAGAGTCTCAATTCACTCCAATCATATTTGAAATTTGTTTCAAAACCAGATCAAATTTGTCAGATCAAGAAAGAATGCAGTCATATATCCATGAATAATGGAGCGTGTGTTTTATTTTATATTAGATTAGCTGGTAACTGGAGTTATCTGAAGGTGTGTGTGTGTGTATGCCACAAAAACTTTTCACCATGCATCCTCTGAGATGACAGGGTCTACGTTCCTCTGCCAGTGCTCTCTCAGGAGTTGTGTGCTTGGAGAGGTTGGAGTTGTAAACGCATTTAGACATTAGCCGTTTGGTCTCCAGCTCCTTCTGTAGGAGAGGATAGACGTCGTCCGGCGGGCTACAAGCTCTGAAATTCAAAACCCTTGCTCAAGAAGTACGGAGGAAAATGAGTCAAATGAAACAAAGGAAATCGAGTTTGATGAACCTTTACGTTTACAAAGACTTTTGCGGTAACCAAACCGCAAAAAACCAAGAGAGGAAAAAGAAAAAAGGGTCTGAAGGATAAAATGAATGATTGTGACAAATGAAATCTCAACCGTTCATGCGGTGCACACGGGGTCTGCTCGGTTCACAGAATACACACAGCTCGCCTCAGTGTGTGGGAGCAGTTTTATGTTTTGCTGCATAACTGCTTAAAAAAATTTTTAATTAAAGAGCAGGGTGTAGTTAAAGGAGAAAATGAGTACAGCAACCCAAGAGGGAATCCTACCAAACGGTGCCAGTTTGGCAGGATTAAAACAAACAGCGTATCAATAATTATCAATTATTATTGACCGATATGAAACGATTATATTGGTTCTACAGGTAAGAAACTGCTTGCGCATTTGATGCCCAGTAATAATCTTGGAATAATTTGCACAGAAGCTTCTCATTAACGTGATGCAATTGTGATTCAGTCATAAGTTTTTCACAAAAACCTGCTACACATTATAACTTTTCATGTAATAAAATTGTCCAAGAGATAAACAACACGATCAGATGTTTCGCTCTATCATCAAAAAAATATTATTTTCTGTGAGAGTCAGAGGTAAAGTGATTATCTTATTTAAAGAAAACCTTCTCAGAATTTGAAGCACACAATTTGTAATGATGTGAATTTTTATTACAATTAAAAAAAAAAACATAATAAAATAAATAAATAAAGTTCAGACTTATGTAGTAAACAAGTGGCCGGGTCAGATTGATAAAATCAAAGTAGTGGTTGCTGGAATGGAAAAAAACAAACAAAAAAAACAACCAAAGTTTGCCATTTTAAATTAAAACCATTTGTTCAAGCAAAACATAATGAAACGCCTATTTGAGTATGTAAGCTTTTCCCAAACAGAATTAAATATTTCCTTTCCTGTCATAAAACAGACAAAACGTCAAACCGGAAACTGAACCTTTTTCACCCGACAGTCACGTTGTGACACAATCTAGTTTTTCCGAGTCTGATCGACTGACAGGTACATGACGAACGTCTGTGTTTCGGGTATCAATTAGCTTGATTAGCAGAGAGCAGCTTGGCTGATTAGCAGCTGAGCTGGCAACTGATTTTTCAAGTCAGATCGGGCTGAAGAGCTTTTAAATTCCATTCAAACGTTCTGGTCTGATTGTGACCGTGGACAAGTCCTTGTTCTGACAAGAGAGAAACATCAAAGCCACACAGTGTCCTTAAAAACTGAGAAAAACATGGTTTGTTTTGATCTCTCACGGCCAACATACAGCCTCTGTATCTAGACAGGTTGCTCTTAGCTAACAAAAACACTATTCTTATTTTTACATGGCTTAACAATAATGAAAATGTTTCATGTCAACCTAAATGAAAAACTTTGAGACTTTTTGATGAGTTTCCAAAAAAAAAAAAAAAAAAATCCTCAGCTTCTTTAAATCGTTTGAGTTTTATTTAAATCTCTTGCAGTAAATTGTCCTCAATTTATACAATCACTGCACCAAAACATCCAATTAGGTTTTTTTTTAAACCCTGAATGAATGATAGCTTATTTTACACATAATGTTTGGAGGCGGTGAAAAAGAAAGTCTTTGGTCGTGTTGTGTGTTGATTCTAAATGTCGTCACCAGCTAAATGGCCCTCCCCACAGTTTACTGATTCAGGCTTCCAGCTGCGATGAATGCTGGACTGGAATATATTGTAGTGGAAACCGAGACCCAGCGGCTCTCTGTGCAACATGAAACACGCAGCTATTCAGACTGACCTCTGACCGTTTTTTAAAAGCAATTTGAAACAAATAATCTGTTTAATGAAAAATATGACTAAATCAGCTTTTCAAACATTCAGCAAAGGCAACCTGCTTGACGTAAAGCAACTAAAAAAACTTTAGGAAACAATTCAAAGCACACAGAGTTAATCGGACTTTATGCACAGAGTCTGGTTAATATGACGGAGAAAGAGGGCCAAGCTAAGAGAAAATAAAAACATAAAATTATGACAATAAAGCTGAAATAATACAAGAATACACTATTTTATGAATTGTCAAAATATTATGAGTAGCAATGTTGTGACTGTTTGCTTAACGCGACTTTGCTCTTGCATGACTTTATTATCGCATTATTACGACTTAAGAGAATGAAGTCATAATAATATGAGAATAATTACAACTTTAATGTCATAATTTTATAATTTAATTCATTATTATGACTTTGTTCTCGTAATTGTATGACTTAATTCTAGTATTATTGCAACTTACATTAAATCATAAAATTGAGACAAAAGTCATAAAATCGACTTTATAATTTTCTTAGCATGGTCCTCATACATCTATGTCAGGCTAAGGATTCAGATCAGCAGAGAGAACGTTACCTCATCCAGCTTGGTTTGATCACATGGGAAAGAGAACGTAAACCCCAGAGGTAATGACGCTCCTCTCATTCCCATGTAGTCCAGGAAGTCAGCAATGCAGTACACAATATGGTTGAAGAGCTGGGACACAGATAAAAGAAAGAGACATTAAAAATAATTACAAGAACATTCAACCTCAGGAAGCGTTAGGTAAAAAAAAAAAAAAAGAAAAGAAAAAAGCCAATAACGAAAGCTTTAATTTGCTGCATAAGCAAAACTCACTGAGCTGAAACTTTACACCATGTGGGAATACTTTTGCACACCAGCAGAGCTTTCAATAGCAGAAGAAGAAAGGTCACCTTTCTTCTTCTGCTGCCATCACACACTGATGGCGGGAAGCTGCGTTGTAGCCATGGCTGCCCTGGGGCAGACTGACAGATGCTAGCGTTAGCATTATGCTTTACCACCAACACAGGATGAATATTCCTAAAGCTGAGCCACTGCTGGAAAATGCAGCTTGGGAAGATGAAACACCTCCACTGCAGTTCAAGAATGACAGCAATAATGTGACCTGATGTAGACTATTTATGTCAGTCAGGGCAAAATGACTACCCACTTAATTTTCTTAAAATGGAAAATGTTAATTATGACTAAATATTCATCTTTTTAAATAATCGAGCTTTTACGATTAGTAGATCCACGTTTATCCAGAAACGTTTACTGAAAAGTCGCCTTTACTGAACCCGACTGAGATTTAATTTGATTTATTAAACTATTAAACGTCTTGAAAGAAAGTGACCCAGGTCCTGTTTTTATGACCGAGAATAAATCTGCTCAATCGAGTCCAAAAGAAACTGAGAATCCTACAGCAAACATGCAAAATTCTTTTAACATTTTGGCTCTGTGATGAGTAGAACCCATTTTGTAAAAGAAAATGAATACATTTGATGACTTTATTTGCTTGATTTGAGTTTTTTTAGTTTGTCACATGTAACAAAAAATATGGACACCCCTGCTGCAGATATTAGCTTCTGCTTTGGTGCTTAGACGGTTTCCTTTGTTTGTATTAATGCATATTGGGGTATTTTTGGTGTTTGAAATATTAAAATAGGAAGTTATTAGTATTTTTAGAGCAGGTTTTCAGGTTGTCATGGTTTTTAGCTATTCGCCTCTGGTCCTTGTGATTTATTCACATGAAATCCCACAAAAAACATAAAAAAGAAAAACAGGAATTTATGTTATTGTAGTTTTTTCAGTTTGCACTGAAACTTGACAAACCAAAAACCTAAAATGATTTTCGGCTTTTTTATTCCCAAACAACATAATACCTCTTCCCCTGTGCCCTGCAGGGTCTCCTGATCGATACTGTAGATCTTCTGGTGCATATCCACTTTCTGCTTCTTCTCTTTTTTCAGTCGAACGAGAAGAACACGGAAACTGGATCCGCCAAGATCCAAAGCCAAGAAATCTCCTTGTTCTACAAAAAAATAAAATAGAGTCATCTAACAGGAGCAAGGTCATATCCGAGTAAGAGGCAGCGGACATCTTGCTTTCCCCCTCACCCGTTCCGTCCGGGGTGGACCTGACGTACGTCGGCAGCATCTTGACGCTGGTCTGGTCGTGCGTTTGCTTGGACAGACCCCGCGCCATCTCCTCCGTCAGCCTCCGCTTCACCTCCAGCAGCTGCTCACGGCTCAGCCGCAGGGCGTCGAGGATGCGCTGCCGCTCGGCGTGCTGGGCGGCGAGTCGGTAGGCCACCGCTGTCACCATGGCCGCGCCTTTCCCGCTGCCGTGCTGCGACTGCAGGAAGCGCACGTCGCAGTCTGGCACGAGGCGCCGCACCATTTTGTTGAGCTTCCTGGAAAATCTGTGGTGAAAACCAAAAGATTATTTCAATAAACATCGTACGGTTTCTCAGTGAACTTTCATGCTAGGTAACTTTCCATCAGGGAACAAAACAGACGACAAAGCAAACTGTGTTGGTGACTCAAAAGATTTAAAAATCCTCTCAAGTTGTACTAAAGAGTTTCATCTCTAATTATTTTAACCCAGAACAGAGCAAATAAACTAACCAGAGGAAATCAAATTAAATAGAAAACCGGAGTAAACGATAAAATAATACAAATGTGTTGCAAGTATGAATAATTCATATTTATATTCACAACTGCAAACGTATAAATATGTGTGTACTTGCATAGTGAAGAACACTTTTGTCCAGTCAAGCTCTCCGAAGAGAGACGGAGCAAGGTGAATTTTAATGAGAAGGGATCAGGGAGGATAATTAGGTTGTGTTCAGTCGACTGGCCCAAAGCCGGTAGTTTAAATTCACCAGTCTGATATTCAGCCTAACTAAGTCCTTGGAACCGTCCTGAGTATCTAACAGAGAATAAAGCCCCTGCCAGGGACTGGAGTCTTGTTATGTTTTACTACATGATCACCAGGCTGGATAAATATCTTTGAGACAATTGGAAAGAGTAGCAGGCAAATAAACAACTTTGTAAGCTCCAACTCCAAGTCAGTCAGGCAAACACTGATGACAAGGGAGAACTAATCCCCTCTGTGTGAACAAGCTCTAATGTTGTAAAAAGAGCTTAAACAATAAATACAGAGATTATGTGTACTAGTTGCAACAATTCAATCCACTTTAGCTCAAATACACTCAGGGGGCGGGGAGGGGGCATGCCGATACACTCCTCCTAGCTCCTAGTTTCTGTTTATAATCTCGACTCCTCATTTAAGGAGTGAGATACACACACGTCGGTGTTCTGGGTCACTTACTCTGGATGACCCTTGTAGACCGAGCCGTCCACTCCGATGGTGATGCGCAGCTTTTCGGCCGCTTTGTTGTCCCGGATCTGTCGCATCACTGCCGCCAGGGTGGAAGCGCACAGGTGTGCGGCCCGGGTGGAAACAATCTGGCAAATCCTCCGAGTGGCGGCGCAGTCTTCAGCGGACGGGTCCAGGCCCAGGCTGCGGAGCGCCTTCTCGGCGCTAGCCAGACCTTCTTCATGTCTGCAGGCAAAGAATGAGACGTTCAGTTTATTTCTGATCAGATTCCACCACAAGGACAGGAATTCAGAAAGATGAAGACTGTACTTGTAAGAAGGGCCTGGACTCTAGCATGCTCATTTTGTTTAATTACTTAGATTTAACATGTTGAAGTTTTTATGCATTTTTTTATTGATCTTTTTTTTTTTTTTTCCAGACAAAAGTTCCTGCCGGAACCTTTGTAATCCAATGTTTCCAGTACGCCCGTTAATCTTTAATACCTGCTTAAAAGTTGTTATTTTCAAAAGTCACTCTCCTTTGAGGATGACCAACAAGACTCATAGGAACATATATTCTAATTTATTGAATATGATCGCAGTTTTCTGGAATTTTGTGGCAAAACTTTCTCCGCAGTTTCGCCACATCCTCCTGTATACCTTAGGGCTGTTTTAATTTGACAGCATTTATGTCAACATTGCACAAACACTAACTTGTCGCTCTCAATGGCGTAGACGTAGTTGGTGCTGAAGCATCCAGAGGTAAGAAGCTGTGGCGTGGTCTGTCCCTGGAACAACAGCTGCTTTCTGGCCATCTTCACCAAGATGAGACGCACCAGCTCCCCCATGTACATCCCGCTTATCATCTTCTCAAACCTGAGAAAGGTACAGACAAAAAAAAACACCACATACACTAAGTAAAACGATACAAACATTTTATTTTCTCACTTGTGGGAGGACATCCAAAAAGTCTGACCCAAGTCAGACATTTTAAAAGATAGCTATCCTTGACGTACACTTTTGAATTTGAGGAAAGTTAAAAAAAAAATCTAAAAAAAAATGTCCTCGTTAAGTTTTCTGGCATTTAGCAAATAGAAATAATTTTGGTAATTCTCATTGAGTTAAAACAAAAAAAAGTTGGGTCGGTTTTAACTTCAGACACTGAGAAAAAAAAAAGTGTTTGTGGCTTATTTATCCGGTGTATGTAAACATCTGGTTTGAACTAAAAGGATCGACTTCGTGATGCCAGAACTTTGATGCTTCTCAATATATTCCCCACTTTCTCGTTAATTTCCAAAAGGCAGTTTCTGCAAAGTAATTCACATTTAGAATCAGAAATGTTTTAGTGATGACACATGCTGATAGACATCTGTCTAGGAGATTTTTTTAATAAGATGAGAGAATAATTTAAGAAGCGAGATCACAAAAATACCATCTGGCTGACATTTCTTTGAGAATAAATTGATTAATTCTGACTCCTGCTTAATTTAAGGAATGCTGTATTGACTCATAAGTGCTTATTGTGGACGGCTCACACGTCTTCATATCCACCTCGTGCTTGATAAGTCTGGCAAACCATCACCTCCATTTCCTGTAAAGATAATTAAATAGGCATTAAAGCTGCATGTTTCTGAATTTCTTAAGTACCTATGGCTCCAATCGACATATTTTTAGGCCATTCTGATTTTAAAATAAATAATTAAAGAGAAGATGTTCACAGAAAATGTGAGAGCTGAATATGTCTTTCAAATTTAACTACAGTGCAGACTCGCAAAACTTGAACCCAGGTGCATTGGGGGTGAAGTGTCTTATTTAGAAAAGGCAGCACAAGGAAATGCAGCAGAAAGAGAGAAATGGAACGCCCCCCACATTTATGAATGAACACTTGCTCCTTGTCCACATGTAGCCAGGTCTTTATGAAAACTAATATCTCCACCAAATCATTTAAAACAATATATACTGTGCACACTGGATCGGTTTCATCCACATGAAACCCCCACTAACACACTCCAAATGCTATTTTAAACATGCATAATCCCTAGGGGGCAGTGCAGCTCACAGCTAAAATCAATGTCAGCCAATCAGATTGCTACTACTTCTCATTACGAATTAAACACAGCGCCAGGAAGTTTGTTTGCGTGGCCAGAAATATAGCTGGAACTACTTTTAAATAGTATATTAGAATATAAAGTGTTTAAATACAAAACAATGCCCTGAATCTCCATTTTGCCATGTACTCACAAAAACACAAATACATAGTTTTCTTAAATATCCTCATTAGTTGTAGTTTTTATAAGTAATTGTTTTCAGTGACATTAAACAGAGTTTTTGTGTGGATGAAAGGCCAAAACGCGCAAAAATTTATTAGTTTTTCCAGATATCCAGCTACGTGGTGAGTGAATGACAATTACTGGTGATACATTTGTCCTTACTTTACAGTCTTATTATTTCCCTGTTTTGATTTTTTTATTTTTTTTTTATTTACCTAACTGATAGGTCCATTTGCCTTTAACTTGATGTTACCACACGTGAATTTCTCCACTGAGGAACATTAATGGATATTTATATTCTATTCACTTCAATGATTTGTTATACTTTGCTGCAAAGCCTCAATTCAGAGCGACTGAAGGAAAATTCCTATCACACCTTTCAGAGTTCTGGTTGCAAAAACACAAACAAAAAGTGAGCTTTGTGGTTGTATCAAGACAAAATGAGTGAGTTCTATGGTGATATAATGCTGAATATAGCAAGTGTGGATGACTCTGTTGCCGTTTGTGAATGTTTAGAAGATCTGATGCAGAGTTATACTGCCCAGCATAATAAAAAAATACAAAAAATACAAAAAAAAAAGTTTAAGAACAAATTGTTTCCAAGTAGAACAAGGAGGCAGAGTTGGATTGGTTTCAAACACCCGGCAAAGGTTTGTTTATTTGTTGCATCTGACATTTCTTCTTGTTAGTATTTGAAAGTCTGAACAGCCTGAAAAGGCCCGGGGAATGAAAGTTCAGATGAGAATATTAAATTGAACTGACTGTGTTTTAAAACCCACTCTTATCTCCTTGCAATTTTCTTCCACAAGGAATAAACTAATAGAGCATATAAGTGTCGTATTCACCGTTTGCTTATAAGTGCCTACAGGTAAAGTGGGAGGCCGTTATCAAATTGACAGTAAAAAAAAAACAAACTCCCAGCTAAGGTATAAATAGATAAGCAGAACGTATTCAGCTACAGTAAATGTGATCAGATTTTGTAGGCTTCACAACAACAGCATGTTTTATATCAGAAGAATAAAGCAATTTTACACTTCCTCATTTCAAACAGACCTAAAGCAAAAAGAAAACTAGAGACGAATTCTGCCAAAACACCAAAAGAAATTAAAGGTCCAACTCATTTTTTAAAACAGATATAACCATTTCATGGTTTAAAAATTATTTTATACTCCTGTGCTGAAGTGCATTGTGAATTACCGTAATTTAAACCCAGTGGACGGGATTAGGGCTGCGTGACGTCACACTCGCAAATTCCTCGCCTGGCGGCTTCCTGCTGGAGGGCAACAAGTTGGTCGTCATAACGACTGCCACTGGTTCTAGCTGTCAAGTTGTCAACATAAATGTATGTGTGATATGTAAAAAGAAAAAGGACCGTAGTGCTTTGCTACTAATTGTCAACACTACGACTACATAACAAGGTCAGGAAAAAGTTTTAATTAAAAAAAATAGCGAGGAAGAAGGAAATAGGTCATTAATGCTAGCTTGACTTTGACAACCTACAGATGTAGAGGTGATGTGTGTTTCAGTTTAGTTAGAAAATAAAAAAGGCGATCCATACACCAACTCTGACAGATCATCAGTAGAGCAGGTGTGTAAATTAACTAATGAACCAATTTAATCTACCAAAGCTATCACGTATTAATAGTCACATAATAAACATCAAGCCTGGAAACATAAAACTGTAATGGACTCAATGTTCTGTTCTGTGTGGGAAATGTTTGTGAGTGTTTTTTGTTGTTGAATCCTGATACGTCAGTGGCGTTGTTGTCAGTCAGTTGCTACGGTGATGAGCTTGTGTGAGGCATAGCCGACACAGAGAGAGAAAAAATAATAAGGAGTAGTTTTGAGTTGTTCTAAATGTTTTTAATGTGTTATTTTCAATTCAAGTTACTTTAATTTCAAGTTATATTATGGTTGAGCAAATGTGAGAAATTTCTGTATGTAAACAATAACATGAAACAAACCCTGATATCTGATTGAGTCAAGACAACCTCTTATGAGTTTGCTATGACTGCTGTGCCCGGCAAATAAATAATACTACCACTTCAAAAATAACAACTGGGAAACACTGGCCCTCTGTAAGGGTCAGGGATGCTCTAAAGCAAGGGTCCACACCTCGAGGACTGGGATCCTGCAGCCTTCAGATGCGTCTCTGCTTCAAATAATCAGGTCATTAGCTTGACTCTGGAGAACTTGACTGCAGTGTAATTCAGCCATTTGATTCAGGTACACATCTAAAAGTTGCAGGACACCGACTCTGGAGATGAAGACCCCTGCCCTAAAGTGTTAAGAGAGGAAATGGGATTAATCAAAATAAACTCACTTGGTGGTTCTGGAGTTAAAGCATCTGAAGATTGAAACTTTCCCATTGGCCCCTCAAGTCAAATCTTATCTCAACTTGACTTGGTTTACTTGCACTGAGGATTACTGAGGATTAATGAACGTCAGAGGCACCATCCGGGATGAAACCTGTAGCATCATTTTAGTTAGTGCCCCCCTGCTGGGATGAATTTATAACTAAGTGCTTTAGGTCTTAAAAGAGGAGGAAGTTCAGATTGTAACGCAGGAAGTTTGAAGGCCATGTTCTGTAGTGCATTATATGCAGCTGGAGGAACTAGTGATGTTGACAACATAAAGACTGTTGCTAGGCACCAAGCCTGAAGTCTACAACACATGCAACTCAATAACTGGGTGATTAACGACCCAAACGCAAATGTACAAGACAGTAACTGTGATTGACACTTTGATCTCAGCAGTCAATGATGTTACAGATGAGGAACATGGGAATGTTAGTAAGTACTTAGGACTAAAGCGACAACGTTGAAAAGGGAAAAACAATCCAGATAGTTTTTGTAACGTTCTAAAAAAAAATAAATAAAAAATCCTGTCGAACATAAATTATTAATCTACATATACAAAACGGTCTGGAAACAAAGATTTCTGATTATGCATATTTATTCTGCAGCGAACGTCGTGATAAACTCAGTGACACTCACAGCTGCTTGCCGGGGTTCAGCGAGCCGGCGTCGATTTCCCGGTCGATGTCGGTGCGCAGGTCCTCCAGGGCGCCGTCGTCTCCAAACGCTCCCCACTCCGTGTTTACACACATCTGCCCCTCGTCTCCGTCCATCAGCTGGAGGTTCCTCATCTGCTCCATGTAACACGCATTAGTGCCCGTTCCTGGAGAGAAATGGTGTTACCGTGACGATTGCTGATTAACAAACATAATACAGTTCTAAATAGCATCTAGAGATTACTGCCTTTTAAATACGTCTGACGTCGTTGAAGCTCTACTTTGTGGACTGTTGTTTACATCTGGACATATTGAGATAAGTTTTGTCTTTCCTGAAATGTACTTTATATTAAACTGCAGCGTGATCAGAGGATCATCAAATATATAAAGTTTGAGTTTTGTCCCAGTGTTGGGCTCGATATGCATTTGACATTCATCTGCTAGTGTTGTTATGGAGTTAGAGCTGAAGGGTTAGGAGTGACTCAGATGTTAACAGACAACACCTCCACCCAAGATGTGTAACACGTCTTATTATTTTAGCTTTTGTCAACTTGAAAAATCCAAACTTTATTTCAAGTTCATTTATTCAGAGGGGGGAACAAAACATAGGGTAAGAAATAATAGTTTCTGACAAACCCGCCAGTGGGATCCCTGACAACAGACATAAACTACACAAAGCATTTCAACTGAGTTATCCATAACTTCCTGTTTTTCTTGAAGCTCAAATATGATGCAGCACAAAGACCCCTCTTCAGCTAGTAAAGCTCTAATATGTAGCACATAAATGCAACAAAGTGAATTGTCACTTTGGGTAAATTAAAATATCCCGGAACGTTGCAAAGAACACAAAGAGTAAAAGCCATACAGGCAGAAAAATTACTTTTTATTGATTTCATTATGGAAATATGCAACCTCTACATTAGCATGTTCCTATATGTAGCAGCTCGTTCACTGAATTCCCTCAGAGTGGGGCATTAGGCAGAGTTAAAACTCAACGGCAGAAACTTCAGAATCAGCGGTGATGTGCAGCTGGGCCTGGCCTGCAGGCGTTCCCCTCAATTAACAGGAACCTTTGTCGTCCAAGTACAACATGCCCTTCGCCGTGATCTTGTTTGTGTCATTTTCAAACACAAATATTCCAAAATCGGAAAGAACAACTTTAATGATGTGAGAGCCGTCTCTTCTTTTCCATCACATTAGCCAAGTTAACTAGAAATGAGGACTGATTGCCTGCTGAGGAGCAGAAGAGATACGGAAACAATCCAGGATTTCATTTCTGTAGCCTGGCGGGAACAAGTAGACTTGTGACATTTGGACTGCAGTACAAGATTGATTTAAGATTGATCCGTCTAGAGCGGGTGGTTGGTGCAGATGGAGACTTTTCATTTTTAATCAGGGTAGAATTATTATCGATATCATTTTCTTACAATGGAAAATATTTAATATGACAAAGTATTCGTCTGTTTACAACAGAACTTATATAATAAGTAGAGCCACGTTTATCCAGACACTTACCGAAAGGCCGACTTTGATGCACCCAAATCAGCTTTTATTTAATTTGTTACATTTGGTGAAATATAGCAACCGTTTTTGAAAATATGTGACCTAAGTTGTGTTCAATTGAGCCAATGTTTCCCCCAGAAAACTTGCTAAGCCTGGTGCAAGGGCAGTTATTCATCCAGCAGTCCGTCATGTTTTGAGTTGAAAATATCACTTGATAATTATGTGCTGTTGAAAGATTTGAAAATTAATATCTGAACATATCTAATATCTAAAGTCTGAAAAAATGCAAACATTTTAAAAAGACTTAAAAAAAATAAGCAATGCTTAGCCTGATGGGGGCACAAGTAAAGCCTGGTGACCTGCCAGGCTTATAATACACTGGGGGGAAAAACCCTGTGAGCCCAAAAGAAACTGAAAACTAGATGCCTTTCTTTTAATACAGCAAGCATGCACAATCCTTGTTAAATTTTGGATCTGCAACAAGTACCATCCCTTACAAAGGCAAAAAAAAAAGAAAAACAACCAAGAAATAAATAAAATAAATTAAACTATTTACTTGATTTTGATTTTATTTTTACGTTTTTGGCCCATGAGTACTTTTGACTCAACAATTTTGGCCCAAAACATTTGGAAACCCTCAAACTGGTAACGCGTACCTACATAGTGTAGTTTAATAAAACGCTTCATGTAGTAAATTAATTTACAAATTGGATTGCAATGTGGGTTAATAATTATTTATAAGATGTTTTAAAGCCAAAAATAGTGCTTTGAATATTTTCAGTCCTTTTCATTATTTGTTGCATTTCTTTATAAAAGAAGGAAAACAACATCTTGTTAAGCGTAAACCGATGAGCAAAACATGCAAATGTAATTAAATTCATGAAAGAGCGAATGTAAATATGAGCACCCGTTCAACCTTCTTCCCTTCTGCTTTTAACAATCTGGATGCTGTTTAGAAATGCAGCAGAAAACATGACTGAATGGCAAACTGTGTGTCTGTGCGCTAAATCAACATTAAAGTGTTGAAGAAACATAAATGCAGCCCGGGTTACGACCTGGGTTTATTTCAGCCTTCACCCTCGAGTTTCTCTGAATAGCCTCGGCAGATTATCTATAATCTTGCTAAATGCTGATATTTTGAAGTCAATAGAAACAAAACACTTGAAGCCAGAGTGACCTAAACGCCTCAGAATGATTTTCTTTCCTCGGCAAATTGCCTACTTGGTATTCTTCCCCTCCCTGATTTCTGCTTTCATAACTCAAAACGTCAAAGGGCCTTAATCTTCACTTTACCTATAATCACAGTCAGATTGCACTTACCCACTATAAGCCCAATTTCACAGTGACGGTCGTCAAAGCCGCAGGTCATCATGGTTCCCACCGTGTCGCTGATCACTGCCATGATGTCAGTGTCGAAGTCCTGCAATGAAAGTTTGTTTACGCTGCAGCGAGCTAAAGTTGTAGGTTCTGGAGAATGAAATTAAAAATGCGGACACGTCTTGATTAGAAACAACTAAAACTGAGAGGTCGTCAGAACATTTAATTCAACCAATGCTTTGACTTAAAGCTGCAGTATGCATCTTTTATAAAATATATACATTTATTATTATTATTTGCAGTAACGAGGGGATGGATAGGAAGAGGAAAAAAGGGCGCATTTGCCGTTATAACTGTCCTTGTGTCATGACAGTACAGTATGAGGCATATGATCTGTGGTGAAAAGAAAAGCAAAAATCTAACTCCTGGGCCTTGTCCCAGTGGTAATTAGAAACAACCAATCAGAGCTGTGAGGTGGGCTTTAGCGCTGCCAATCATGCCGGTGTGCGCTCTTGCTCTCTGCTACGATACAGTTTCTCCCTGCCAGCAGATGATGGCAGATAAACAGTTTTCCTGTAACAGTTAGTTGTTTCTTGGTTCAGGAGCGGTGCATTTCCTCAGGCGACAATATTAGCTCAGACTGATCTTTTCACAGATCAGACCATGTGTTTCAAAACATACTGGCACAACATGGTGGCACTTTTATAAAATATGCAAAAAAAACATTTATTTTTTATAAAAGTTACATATTGCTGCTTTAGCTTTTAGGATTTTCTTTGCCCAGATTGTCTACATTTCATGTAAATTTGACATTCAGGTGTTATGCATCATTGATTGCTGACTGGGTGTTAAAGTTCCCAGCAGGCGTCTGACTGGCCTTCAGCCACCTGAACAGGAGGCGTGCAGACTCACTTCTGCCACCAACTCTGCTTCACTTGCACAGAACACTGAAAGTCAAAAACAAAATCTAAAGCAATTTCACTCCTGCGGTGACTGCCTTCTTTCATCTACCCCAACTATTTCTCAATATCCAAACTAAATCTTCAGTTTGCAACATGCACAATAAATGAGTGTTTCTCTATATTTGTGCTCCGTCTCATTTCAGAACCATTTTGGCTGGCAAAATGAGAGGGTCCTGTGTCCTCAATCTGTAACGCAGACGTTTTTGATCTCTCTGAAACGTTTTTAGTCTTGAAGACATGCCTTTAACATACATCTGTCGGTTCTGATGGCAGCACAGGCCCAGAGCAAACACAACGGTTCTAGTAGAACATGACTCGAGCCCCGAGGCTCTCAGAGCTCAAACATTTGGTGTGCAGTCGAATCGCTTCGATTTCACTTTAAGTGTTCTGGATTTTCAGAGTTCAAAAGAAGAGCAAGTGTGCTGATCCGCGGCGGATTCTCCAGCGGATGTAGAAAGCCAACAAACTCCTGGAAAAACTCTGCCCTTGTGACTTTCAAACACTTAAAGGAAAATGCATAACATTTACATTTTAAATCTCTATGTGACCTTTAACCCAAAAAATTCAACCAAAAACTTTAAGGGGGGAAAAAACTAGAATATAGTGCAACACCCTCTTATGATTGGATATGTTTACTTGTATTTTGTTTTGGGTTTATTGATCAGACAATGTGCAGCTGGCTCCACTCAAGCTCTCACAGCATCACAGAGTTCATAAAAAGCTGTGTGTCATTGGTGTTGAATCCAAAGCTGTTCTGTAAAATGGTCGACTACAATTTCCCCAAAACGCTGCATACGTTTTGGGGAAACGCTCCCATGTCTGGGCTTTGAGGTAGTGAGCCATTTTCTAATGAAGCAGAACACGGAGTTGAAGCTCATTTTGATCTAATCACCTTCAGTGATGCCTGATGGTGGCATAAGCCAGCCCTAAAATGTAGGAGGTGATTGGAGAATAAGAAGCTATGAACATTTAAGAAACAATTTTTTATTATTTTTTTCCTTCCTTAAAGGAGGAAAAAACTTTAATGGTAATGGTTTACCACTGAAGTTAATAGTAACTTTTTAAGTTATCATTAAAAAGTGATATTTACAATGAAAAAGTGGTTAATTTTTATAAATGTCACTCTGTGCACCATGAATTAACAGTTTTGTGTCCAAAGGTGTTATGTTTTCTTTTACCCCTCGTTTTTTGATGGACTTCCTCAGAAGGCTGACCACATCCTCCCCTTCCACTCCACTTAGCCTGAAGCCTTTGGTCCAAGAAATCAGAATGCTCTGAAGAAAAACATAAAGACAAAGAAAATGTGACATGTCAAACTTAAGATGTGATCGTGACTCCAACAAAGAGCCGGAAATTCATTTTTGAATTTGGATAGAAAAATTGTCCCTTATTTTTCTTCATATTAATGGTTTCGAAGACATTGAGTGGCACGCTAGCTGACTATGACTTCATTCTTTCTTGTGCACCTATTTGCTTTTTTAAAATTTTTTTACTCTTGCAATTTGATATGTTGTTACAGGAAAAAACAGGTGACAATTTTCATGCACCTTGTGGCCTTCAAATTTGAAATATGGCAAAAAGATAAGTTTATATGACAAAGAATAGACTGAAATCCAGTGTGCATCTTTGTTGTTTCAGTTTGAAATTCAAAACAAGCATTTGTGCAAAGTAGAAATTACTTAGCAGCTTAAAGTTGCAATATATAATTTTTATTAACAAAATATTTTTTTTTACCTGTTTGTTAAAACTGTCTATATGTTGTGACAGTATAACATGAAACAGATCATATGTGAAAAAGAAAAATTTAACTACCACTTCTCTTCACAAATAATCTGTCTCATATTATACTGTCATGATATAGTGACAATATGTCAAAAAACATTTTATAAAAGCTATATTCTGCAGCTTTGACACTGTATTTCAAATCTTTACTGTTAGATCAGTGAATGTAAATGATAGCAAGCGATCATTGTCCTGCAAGCCAAGAGCCAAGAAACAGTGATGGTGCCTTGCAAAACCACTCAAACCTCTTAAACGCCTCTTCAGTTGGCACATTATCGGCACTAATATCCGTAGATTTTAATCTAAGGTTTTGACATTTTCCTTTTATAATTAGGAATGCAAATCTGTGACGTGCAATAGTATTGAGGCCACTTTACTCCAGTACTCTTAAGCAAAGTCAAGTACAACCAAGACAGGCCAGGGAGAAAGTTGTGGACAAGTCACAGCAAAGAAAAGTTCACATATAGTTTAGACAATTTTTTTTCAAAGTGGTGAGAGTCTAGTATAACTGCAAATCTTCGTATTCAGAAATGTCCAAGTCAGGAAAGGAAAGGATTAGATGAATTACACAGTGTTCCAAATTATTATGCAAATTGGATTTAAGTGTCATAAAGGAGTACAGGAGCCTGGTCAAGGAGTTCGGGGCATGGAGCCACAGGAATAAACTCGAACTGAACATCTCTAAAACAAAAGACATGGTTCTCGACTTCCGTAGGGTGCCCCTCTCTTCTCAGCCTATTACCATCAATGGCAGAGAGGTGGAAGTGGTCAGCACATACAAATACTTGGGCCTACAACTGGACAATAAGCTGAACTGGTTCTCCAATACAGATAATGTGTACAAGAAAGCACAGAGTAGAATGTACTTTTTGAGGAGATTGGCTTCCTTCAATGTGTGCTCCAAACTCCTGTACATGTTTTATAAGTCCATTGTGTCTTCGGTCACATTTTATGCAATTGTCTGTTGGGGGGGAAATGCAAAGAAGAGAGACACACAGAGACTGAACCGCCTCATCCGCAGAGCTGGCTCCGTGGTCGGTGTGAGCCTGGAGTCTGTGGAGACGGTGGTGGAACAGAGGACACT
>CAEFZY010004517.1:0-13677 GCA_903066815.1 Brachyrhaphis roseni | reverse complement strand
GGCACAGCCAAGATACTGCGCAGAACCCTCAAGCTCCCAGGCCTCTGGTAGAGGACCCGAGCTAAGAGGAAGAAACACCACCCGCGGTGGGTGAGAAGGGAATTTATATATAGGGCAAAATACACTGTACTGAAGATAATATCATATAATATACGATTATAATATAATTAACATTTTCCATCCATAAACATATGTTTTCGCCTCTGTTCTCTGTGAACAGTCATTTACATAACACAATGCTGCAAAGTGCAAACCATGTCTTTGTAAATAATCCCAGTGAATTGTTGTTTAGCTGTGAAAGCATCCAGTCATAACAGATTTTGAGTTGTTTTGGGAACAGACTTGTTCCCAAATGTCACTCTTTCCTCTTCACACTGGTGAAAAGATATATAATGTATAATGTGACTGATGTAGAACCTGAAAATGGGAGGACCAGTTTATGCTTGTAGATGCCCCTGCAAGGGGGGATGGGGCGTTTTGGCTGAAAGGAAGGAAGAGATTTCCTTCACGCCTTCCCAACTGGGACCAGTAATGTGTGAGTATATTTCAGTTTATGTGTGATCTGAACCCGGACAAATCAAAGCAGACTGCCAAAGGCTTCCTTTTGTCATATGACCATCTGTGTTAGCTTACATGTGTACATGTGTACATCATCTGTGATTTTTTTCCCCTTTTGCTTCTTATGTTTTGCTTATGTCTGCCTCAGATTCATACTAAAGCAACAGACACATAAGGAAATATAGACATAATCATTTTCTTCATCATTCATTTTCTGAAACTTATGCAGATACAGAACAAAATTCACATATTTGAACTGTTTTGGTCACTTGCTACTCTTCAATTTTCAATCACAGTTCTTCTAATTGAAGACTGAATTTTACATTAGTTCCTAAATGATGAATCATTTTCTTTGTTCTCATTGGATTATAATGATACAGTTGTTCAGTGTTGTAGCAAATGGTAAAATATTATAAATTGATAAAGATGTTGAAGAAAGTTGTGTTGAAAAGTGACTTGCTAGACTTACTGATCGGCAAAACTGCAATCCGTATCGGCCAAAACCGATTCCGATTTTGGCCGATACCATTTTTTTTTGTCTGAAATGTTGCTCAATATAGCAATAAAGTTGTTGACTTGGCAATAGTGGAGTAACTATTGTTAATTGTAAACGTGCAGACATAAGTTGGTGGGCCAGTCTGTCAGGTTCTGATAGCTTTACAGCAGAACATCTGAAATATGCCAGCCAAAAAGTGACTGCTGCTTGCAATGTGTTTCTCTGGGTTTATGACCCATGGGCAGTTGCCTGATTCCTTATTATCTGTTACCCTTGTGCTGGTAATTAAGGACAAAACTAGTAAGGTTGGTAACCTTAATAACTACAGACCAATAACTTTAACTAGTGTGATAATATCTAAAGTATTAGAAAAAATCATGCTTGGTCAGCTCAATCAGTTTATTAGTAAAACAGATAATCAATTTGGTTTCAAAGTCAAATTGAGAACTGATTTCTGTATTTATGGCCTGAAAGAAGCAGCAAGAGCATATTTAAGGAAAAAATCATCTGTGTAAATTGGGTTTATTGATGCCTCTAAGGCCTTTGATTGTGTCAATCACTTTAAGTTATTTGACAAATTAAAACAGAGAGGTGTTCCAGATATTCTTATACGAATTTTAGTTTACTGGTATTCTAACCAGAAAATGCATGTAAAATGGGGCATCTCTGCTTCCTTTGGTGTGAGTAACGGTGCGTCAGGGTTCGCTTCTTTCACCTGCCTTGTTTAACTTGTACGTGGACGACCTGTCAAAAGAAATGAACCTCTGTAAAACTGGATGTATGATTGGTGATACTTTGGTCAATCACTTTATGTATGCTGATGACCTGGCTGTCCTCTCACCCAGTAGTGCTGGTTTTCAGCAGTTACTGAACATCTGCTCTGATTATGGGTTGAGATTTGATGTGTAGTATAATGATAAGAAAACTGTTGTACTGGTTTGTAGGACTAAAGCTGACAAATAATTTCGTGTCCCTGATTTTTTTCTGTCAGTGCAAAAGTTAAATGTTTGTTCCAAAACTAAATATCTGGGTTACTACATCACAGACCAGCTCTGTGATGATGATGATATTTATCGCATGTTGTTCGCCCAGGCAAACATTCTGGGGAGGAAATTCCGTCTGTGCACTGATGAGGTAAAAATAAGCCTGTTTAAAGCTTACTGTACATCCTTGTATGCAGCTCCTTTGTGGTGTAAATTTATAAAGGCTAGTATGCAGAAGCTTAAGGTTGCTTATAATGACTCTTTGAAAATTCTGCTTAAGAAGCCAGGTTCAGCAGTGCAAGTGAGATGTTTTGTAATGCACATGTCAGAACATTCCAGGCACTTATGAGAAATCTGATATATAAGTTTATGTGTCGTTTGTTCAGCTCATTGAACAGTCTTATTGTAATGTTTTCACATCCCTCTCTCAGTGCGCTAAGATACCAGTCGGCTCTGTGGAAACATTGGTATGCAAGTCTTTTATAAGATTTCATTTTATTTTTTTTCTTGTTTTTTATATGTCGTGTTGTTGTGTATCATCTCTTTGTGGAACACGAGTCTGTTGAATAAAGTAATCAATTATACTGTGTCAGTCAAGCCTTTATCACCGGAGAGCAAAAGAGGACAGTGGTTGATTCTTAGACCTTTGCCAAGCTAGATAAGATGACTGGGTAAGATTGGCTTCACATGTAAAAATCCTCCGATCACCGATCTCCCAAAGTTAAGGAAATCTGCACCGATAAATCGGCCGGCCAATACATCGGTGCATCCCTAATAATAACTAAACTTGACTGCATTATAACAATATGACTGTATTTATATAAAAAGCCATTTACCAGCCATTTTCCCAAGAGAAGAATGTTAAATCTTGGCCAATAGGTATGAATAAACTTTGAACCTATACATCAGAAACTGTTCTAAATGCTGACAGTGATTTTGGATGACATTTTCTATCAAGCTTCAGTGATTAATTTCTAATTTGATGTTTTGTAAAGCATGTGTAAAGCAGAACACAGATCAGCCACCTGCCACTACTGACTGGAGGTTTGAGAAGACAGAGCAGATACATAGAAAATAACAGAAGAACTGATCATTTTTGATGTTCAAGATTGCAGTTTTTCTTCATTTAGACTTGACAAAATGGTACATATTTTTTTAGCCATTTTTATTTAAAATGTCAATTATTTATGTTGTGAGAGAGAAGTTGTGTCATGATGTGTTTGTTGGTGGACCCACAATGCAGACGGGAGCTGGGAGCACGGATTATATTGACTGTTCTTTAATGAAAAAACTGAAATCTTACAAAAATCACAGAAAATTCAGGGAGTCAGGGCAGAACAAAACAGGAACCAGGAACAAAAATCAAGCTGAATACCAAAGCAGAGGTAACCAGGATATAATGGGATTAGAGGAGGAGCCAGCAAGGAGTGTGAGCAGAAGAAATGTTTAAATACTGTGAGGATGAACACTGAAGACCTGGGCTGATTGGCTAACAGGTTGCAGGTGTGAGGAGAGAGAGAGCGTGAATGTGGCACAGGGGGCGAGGGAGAACACACTGGGGACTAGGAAATAAAATACTGAAGAATAACTATACATTGGAAACACTAAGAAGGACTGAACAAAAAAGAAATAGAAAAATGATTCATCAAAGACAGAGACTAAGGAGCACAAAATGATAAAACCTCAAATTCAGGATTCTAACAAGTTGCTGGAAAACAGGATTTTTCTATTATTTTTGTAAAAAGGAACAAGTTATTATAAAGTGTATGTTTTTGGCATGACTAGGGCTGTTAGCATTCCTAACCATAATCAGAAGTTTCTGTTCACGTGTGGTTGATGCAGATAAGGGTGCTTTATTTTTAATTAGGGAAATATTATTACTGTGCAAATGAAATCGTCTTAAAAGGGAACATGTTAAGTGCACTCTTATTCTTATTAGTCTTTTCATAACCCATTATTTGCACAAGAATTTTATAGTAAGGAGGGCAATAATCTATCCACTGACTTTTACTCAAAAGCAGATTTTGGTTCACCCAATCTGCTTTTAATTAATTTATTAAACTTGGCTATATGCAACATATATGACTCAAAAGAGGTATCCAAACCCTATTTTTATTGCTGACAACTGACTAAACCTTTATTATTTTTTCCATCAAGCCTAAATTTGCAAACTGGTGTCTTTTTTTTTTATGAAGATAAATGTGCAAAGCTCCTTTTTAGTTTTGGATCTACAATAATCTAAAGTTCCTTTTTATACAAACATCAGACTGCTTTATTTTATTCAATTAAAATATTAATTTGCTTAGATTATTGTCCTGTGTTAGAGCAAGCCTTTTAAGTATACACTTTCAAGCTGTGTGAAGGTGAAGGCCCTAAGTTTAACCAGATTTTGTTTTTGTTTTTGTCCTTGAAAAATAGTGTAGAGTTGTGCTTTATGAAAGGTCATTTCTGTTTACACAGATTGCATTGATCCGCCATAAAACCCCATGCTTCCAAATGGCCAAAGGTCACTGTCAGTGTTTAATAATTGTTAGTTCCCTGACAGAATGTCTGACTCCTATCCTAATGGGATTCTAATTCTAGCATGCCTCCAAAATGACAAACTAAGTATGATCAGTTCTTTCCACTGATTTTCATTTGGATTCAAGTCAAGTGATAAAGTGGCCCATTCTAGCGGTTTACTTTCTTTCTCTGAAACAGAGTAAGAGTTTCCCTGACTTTGTATTGAGGACATTTGTCGTGCTCATTTCATCATCAGATTCCTATCAAGAATTCCCTAGTATATTTCTCCAGTCATCTTTCTTTCAATCATAAAGTCAGTACCATATGCTAGAAGACAACCCAAACACTGATCTTCCCTCATTTGTCATGGTGCTTTGAGGTTGTATGCAGAACCAACGTTGATCTCATGTGACAAGTGTTTTTACGAAATAGCATGTTAATGGATTGTCAAAACCTTATGCAGAAAATTTTCAATCAAGCATCATCATGTAATTTCTTCAACAGTGGAGTCTTGTACTGTGAATATCCATAGAGGTAGTTGCAGTTGATTACTTCACTTGTTTTCATTGAAAACACTAGAGCTGCTGTTTCTAGCTCTTTGTGAAACTCTGTCAGAGCTCCTTGAACAATTCTGATTATTTATTTGGCTTCAGCCTATTGCTGCTTTATCATGGTGAAGTGATGATCTGGATTATGGCTTCAACATTGGTCAGAAGTTAAAAATTAGTTGGATTAGTTGCCTGTATTTTTCTAGTATGGTAATAACCAGCCCCTCTACACTTCACTTTGTACATAGAGTCCGGACCCTCGACTTTTGAGAAACGTCCACTTGCTGGAGGCATGGAGTCTAACATTTTACAAAAGCTTACAAAGTAAATAACTATTAGGATGAGTTCTCTGCACTAATCAGTTTGTCTGCTTTCCCCACAGCTGCTTAACTCCACACTTTGACTTTCTCTTTTATTAATTTATCTAAATGTCACATGACGTATGTAAAGCTCACTGCTGAATCTCTCAGATAAAGACATGTGACCAATGTGCTCTTGTTGTCGTCTGTAGCCATGTTTCAAATAAAGACGTCACGTCGTCACATGTTGAGAACTGGTCTCTGTTTTATCTGCCTGAGAATCTCCTTTTTTCCCTTAAACATGAGTTATTGTTTTTGGTTATGTTCAAGTGTAGCAGGAGAAAAACTAGACCTGCATGCTTGTGCGTAGTGACGCTGGCACACTGCCATGCTGGCACCACAAGCTGCAGCTGAAGTGGCCCCAGCAGAAAGAGGTCAACCTCTCTGAGTTCCTGAACTAAACTAACGCTGACAAAAAGTTTAGACTCATGTATTTTAATTTCAATTCAGTTCAGTTAATTTATGTAGCACTAATTAACGACAAATATTGTCAGAAGGAACTTTACAAAAAAATCTTCTCAATTCAGCCATACATTCCAATTGATTCTTGTTATCAAACAGTACAGTAAGTTTAGTTTATTATTCAAAATAGTTTAGAAAGTTTCTATCTAAGGAAACCCAGTAGAGCACTCAGTCATTGACTTGCAGGACTCCCTCCTCCTGGACAAGCAATCACTTGCATTTTATCGTTGACTTTACAGCAATCCCTCATGCTGAGCATACATGTAACAACAGAGGAGAGGAAAATCTCCTCTTTAGCAGGAAGAAACCTCCAAGAGAACCAGAACATGGATCAGCCAGCTGTCACTACTGACTGGAGGTTTGAGAAGACAGAGCAGATACATAGAAAATAACAGAACTGATCATTTTTGATGCTCAAGAAAGTAAAAATTGAATTGCTGAAGAGGGAGAACGTTTAGTTGGCAGCAGCTTCATCTCAGCTGGATGAATCACATCCAACCTGAACACTAGACCAGGTGTAGCTTCTACAGAGAGAAAAACTGAGAGAAAACAAAAAGCTAACAGTTGAAATAATATTAGTAGGTAATGAAAGTGATAAAATTGGAGACACATTTTTGTTTGATAATTAGTATCTAGTATTTTGCCTTTCTAAACCATTTCAGGTTATTTGGTGTGTTGGACCTATGTTGGAGTAGTTTGTGTGCATTAATTATCTACTTCACCCTTTGACCTTTGATCCTTAAGTTATCAACTGAAAAGTTTAGTGATGTAATACCACAGAATTTGTTCAGTAAAATCTTGTTGTATTCTTCTATGGGAACTCGTTGGAGTATGTCAGTAAAGCAGAAAAGTCTGAGAGAACGACTTAACCAAGAATAACTTCAGTTGTATTTCAATCTTGGAAAGGGCTGCTATGAGACTCTTAGTGTGACAGCCTGGAGTAAAATCATCTCTATTTAGTGGTTCAGGGTTAGGGTACACATATTTTATAAGTATTTATTATAAAAGTTATTCTAACATTATCAATCTTTGTAATAGATGATTATTTTGATTTTGACACACAGACTTAACCAAAAACCTAAAATAAACAGACACTACATTTTGTGAGTTAATGTGCAGTTTATAATACATTCTAGTTGATTATACAATAATACAATGTTATGAAGCTAGTTAGTTAGTCTGGCTATCTGCTCAGGTCAGCTGCATCGCAGACATCCCCTGGTTCCTTCCCATGTCACATTCTACAGCGTCACCGTAATGAGAGTGACAGGTGCTCCTTTCATTTCTACACCATCACATTTATCACCAAAATGTTTCCTAAACAGCCTCATAATCTTGTTCGAATAAACCTGCTGATACATACACACACAACAAAAGGTAAAGTTGAGGAGGACGGTGTGCTTTTTCATCTTTCAAACAGTAACCATTTCGTTAAAAGGACTTTGACCAAAAAGAATAATGTAACCTAAAGGGTAAGATTTATATTCTTAGTATATTTTAAAAGCCGGTTTAGAGCACTTTTGTTATTTCTTAACAAAAGTTAAGAAATAACTTTCTTAGCTTTTGTTATTTCTTAACAAAAGTTAAGAAATAACTTTTCTTAACTTTTAAGTTTTTGAAATAACAAGTTATTTCAAAATAACTTGAAATAACTTGTTAAGTTTTGAAATAACAAGTTATTTCAAAAGTTATTTCTTAACAAAAGTTAAGAAATAACTTCTGTTATTTCCTGATATTGCACAATATCAGGAAATGTGTAATTGTAAAATTACAGTATTGCATTGACCAACAAACCAGATATGTATTGTTGGCAAGTAGAGTTTGTAAAGCACTTAATATAAGATATCCTACTACAGAAAATATCAGATCCAAGCTATTCTTTACAATTGTGATATTGCAGAAACTGGTTACAATTACAATGTTAACTCAGTCCAGTCTTTTCATTTTCTAGGTTTAGGCACAATGACACTGAGTTAGTCATGTCTAGCAGTTGATCAGTAATGGAAAATGAAGCTGAAATTCAAAGGAGAGTCTTGATAAAATCTAAGATTAAATAAAAACCCTGCGTACACTTAGCACCCACTTCATACAACATTTTCAAATAGTTTTGTGTCTTAGCTGACCTGATGTAGAAAACTCCATCAGTGCTGTGAACTCATATTAATTTTGTCCTTTTCAGGCTCCCCCCTCCTTCTCTTTGCCAACCGACGAGACGTGAGATTGGTTGATGGTGGTGGTGTTCGGGGCGAATCAGCCATTGTTGTCAGTGAACTTGAAGATGCAGCCGCAGTGGACTTCCTGTTTGATGAGAGCCTGATCTTTTGGACTGACGTCAGTGAGGAGGCCATCAAACAAACCCACTGGAATCAGTCGTCCAACTGTAAGACACTGGTTTGTTTTTTTACCGGTTCAGACAAACGTTCTCATGTAAGCACGTTCTCTCTGAAGCCTTGGAGCAGGACAGCAGGTGTCACAGTGTTCTTCACCCATTTGAGATGCATTATTTTCTAAAACCATAACCTACTCATTTCACTTTGGTTAATTTTCACATTTTTTGTTTGCTAGAGTCTGGTACTTCTCTTTTTGTTCTGAAAGAACTACATTTAAAAAAAGCTTCTAGTTACAAGGCAGAGATATTTTCAACTGAAACGTTGGGATGGTTTTCCCAGTGTTTACCTGGAAAACATTTTACCTTGATAATAACTCATCATTCTGCCATAATATTGATAAACTCAAATTAATGAGATGTACAACCTTCAAGAACTGATTAGAACATTATGACAGTATTTCTTACTTCCAGAAAAGAGTAAGTTAAACTTGTGCTCACATGTCAACATTTAATATAAATGTGTAATGTGCCTCCAGACTGTTCAGTGATAGATTTGTACAAAAAAGGATTGTGTTGATCTGTAATAGTTTTTACTGTTATTTATTTTGTAATAAGAGTAAATTAAAGTAAGGGTTAATTTACTCATTTCTGTATGCCTGCTAACCTGCTAAATGAAAGCATATCTGTTTTTTAAACCAGGAGAGTTTGATCCAACTGAAAGGTTTAGGTTTAAAATACTTTTTTTTTTTTTAACATATCCAACATTTTATTTTTGACAGTAAGTACGGTAATACTAATGCAAAATAAATCAAAATTAGACATAAATAGGTGGACATTTCTTAAGGTGGTACTGCATACTTTATTTAATTATATTATATTGGTTTATATAATATTAACCAATCTTCATTTGTATTCAGTCGAAGTTCAATACAGAATGGAACAGGATCCATTGTAAATCACAAATTACTAATGATAATTTACACTACCATCAATATTTGTCGGTTTTCCTTTGCTTCCTATTAAAGGTCAGACAAAATGAACAGATTTCATGCTATCTGAATGTTTAAGCTCCGGTTTGTGCTTCAGATAAGGAACTTTTACATGTATGTCACACAGAAGCAGACCCACAGAAAATTCTATGAGTAATTATTATTGGCCTCATTTTTAACACCTGACAAATAAATAGATAACATCTAGTGCCAGCAGTTTCGAGCCCCAGTAACTTGTACTTCCTGTTCTGTGGGCTATATGTCTTTGATTTAACTGGAAATATATTATCTCTTGGTGACATTACCCCTGAGAGTGTGTTGTTCTTGCAGCTCGTAAGGAGGCTCTGGGAACTGGCCAAGCAGTGGTCGTGTCTGGGCTGAATAGTCCTGATGGGTTAGCCTGTGACTGGCTGGGGAAGAAGCTCTACTGGACAGACTCAGAGACCAATCGGATTGAAGTCGCCAACCTGGATGGCACCTCCAGGAAAGTCCTAGTTTGGATGGACTTGGACCAACCCAGGGCTATTGCCCTTAATCCTGGACAAAGGTAATCAAGTAAATCACAATGTCGAGGTGGCGGAGGTGGTAGGAGTTTGTCCCTCAGTCTGTTGGTTGCTGGTTTGAATACCCACTCCGTCTGCCTCTGTTGTTGTTTCGGCTAAGACACTTCATCCGTTTTGCCTGCTGACTGCCCCACTGACTGAATGTAGTGTGAAGTGCTTCGGAGTCCTCTGGACTTGATAAAATAATATACAGGTACATACCATTTTCTATTTTAAACCCCATCAAGCAATGCACACACATACTACTAGAGGCTGCTGTGTGCCGTGTCAGAAGGTCTCAGCAGCTGTTTGATCAAAAACCTTTTTCAGAACTCTTTTTTGTGGGACACTTCCTGTTTTATGGAGGAAGTTTTCCAGTGACTCTGTTTATGGTGACTCGGTTATTTTTTGTCAAAATGTAATAAGATGCAGTGCTTCTCTCTGGGATTTGGTCTTTTATTGAAAAAGAACATGCGCATGTTTTGAATATGTCTCCATACTGCTCGGAATGTTCCTATTCCAATATTTTAGGGGAAAAACATCTTGAAAATGTTCTGCATTTAACTTCTATCAATAGATAACATTATCTATCGATCATTCAGGGTTTCCCCCAGAAAACTTGTTAAGCCCTGTGGTCGATGCTCCGAGGCGGTTCACTGTGTTTTTGTTTTAAAAGACGTTAAGTTGATAGAAAATGTAAAAACATTTTTTCAGTGATTTTTGATTTGTGTCAGGATCAGGGTCAAGGCATGAAGCATTTGGGTTATTTTATAAACTTGTACCTTTGCCACATTTACCAGGAGGAGAATTATTGCTGCTGCTATTCCCAGGAACGCAAATCCTGCTATCAAAACAAGATTTGGTGTGTTTAAAAAACATGGATATCATTGCGTGATTTTACAACTTTGTGTGACATGTTTTTTTATGTACTCTCTGTTTGCTGCTCAGAGCGTGTCACCTTCGTGTGAGCTCATCGTCCAGCATTGGTGACAGCATATAAAGCGCATGTGTTTAGCCAGCTCTTGTAAAGTTTGGTGTTTCACAAGAGAGCTAAAAGTAGAGGAGTTCACAGTTAATATCATTAATTTCACAGTTAATATCATTAATTTCACAGTTAATATCATTAACTGTGAACACATATCATGTATCAACACAATTACTACACGCCATGATCTCCTTGAGGGAGGGTGGGCTATCCTGTTGGCAGGGCAGAGTGCCCCACTCCTCTTGGAGAATGGCAGAGTAAATACTGAGATGCCACACATCGCTATTATCTCTGATTTTCAATCAGAGACAAAACATTTTATTAGTTAACACTTAAAGAAAATCAGTTGCGGGTATAAAATAAAGGTATGGTGGATGTCATTATGCAACTGTATATTACCAAGTTATTAAACTGTTTTCTTCCAGATACATGTATTGGACAGACTGGGGAGAGGAGCCTCGGATAGAACGCGCTGGCATGGATGGCAGCAGCAGGTACTGTAAAGTGTAGAATAATAGGCAGATCTGGGCCTTTATGTTGGGATTGAAACTTAAATGCACAAGATCTCTTTCTGCACTCCTCTCAGAGGCGGTCCTAGCCTGTTTGGTGCCCTGGGTGAACCCCCTTTCCAGCACTCGCCCCCCTCCCCTCCAAGAAGTTGTCAACAGCGGTGGGGGGGGCGCATGTTGCCCATATCAGAAACGGCCACTGGGTCCACTCATTGTGATCCTGTACTCTCATGCTGACCAGTCTGAGTCCTGACAGATCCAGACTACTGATTGTAGAACAAGCTAGAGAACACATACATGTAAATAACTCATGCATGTAAATAACATTCTTGCACCGGGGAAATTTACCAAACTGAAGCTAGAATGTTGGACATCACAAAGATAAAAATTATGTCTAAATGACCAAGCTGAATGGCAAACAAAATGCATTTACATACAAATATACTCCGCAAATGTATGAAAATGAGCTAAGGATACTAACTTTACTTGTGCTCTGCTGTCTCCTAACAGGAAAGTCATAGTGAATAAGAACATACACTGGCCCAATGGTCTCACCATAGATCTGGTGGAGGAGAAGTTGTACTGGGCCGATGCCAAGCTCAGCTTCATTCACAGAGCCAACCTGGATGGATCTGCACGGTACGCTTTATGTAACATAAGGCTGGATGAAAATGAAAGTCTCAATAATAGTTAAAATTCAGATATCTGACTTATAACCAGATATCTTAACATATAAATGAGTGGGGTGAGTATTTAAAGATAAAATTGTCAGTGTTTTTTTTTGTTTATTAATGACTGAACTGATTTGACTTGATCTAGTAATTTTTCAAACTCCTAATCAGTGAATACTATAGCTATACTAAATATAGCTATATTAAAATGGAATACTATATCTACTATATCGTCTTATGATGTCTTTGTCTTGTCATAAACATACGCAGAGTGTTGCTTTGACTCGTTCATGCATGTTTGAGAAATTCTTTTCACCATTGTGTGCAGTACTTAGTCAGATTCCTTAGAGATCCCAGTATCTATTTAGAACAGTAGCTAATTGGGACATGGGAATAGATCATAAGACAAGATTATATTTGGTTCATAATTATTAGAAGAAAACAACATTTTATAAGATTTTGGAAAACGTAAGAATTCTGTTTCATTGACATAAATATAGAAAAAGGTTAAAATCACAAAATGCGTTTTAAAGAATGTGTTATTAATGTACCATCTAGTACAGGTTTGACTTTCCCATACTGAAAGCTGTACATATCTATATATTTCATGAATTTGGATACCTTAGAATAATCCAATTTGAAGGTGGTCCCAAAGGCAAGAAAACATAAAAAATTTGACCTTTTGTGTTTTCAAAATAGAATAAACGTTTTAATGATATAAATTAATGTTTTAATGAATCTGTGTTTCATGTAAAATAGTTTAAGTTAGTTTTGATCAGTTGACGTAGATTAGATGTTCAACCAGAGATAAATAAATGCAGTTCCATCAGATTAAAGTGGAAGCAACCCCTTAGTGTAGCACAGATATGGAGCTTCGATACACTTCACTAGTCTTTTTCATAAAACATTTTCATCTTAAACCTTCAAAGACAAGCTAAGTCACAGCGAGCCAATAGTCCCAAGTGGAGTTGGTGATACCCCTCACAGCTGAGGCATACCAGTAAATCCTGTAGTGAGCTGATTCCACAAAATATACACTATATATATTTGTTCACCCATCGAAATGATCAAAATCAGGTGTTCCAATGACTTCCATGGCGACAGGTGTGTAAAATGAAGCATATAGGCATGCAGACTGTTTTTATAAACATTTGTCAAAGAGTGGTTCGCTCTCAGGAGCTCAGTGAATTCCATTGTGGAACTGTGGTAGGATGCCACCTGTACAACAAATCCAGTTGTTCACAGTCGTGAAATTTCCTCGTTCCTAAATATTCCACAGTCAAATGTCAGCATAAAGTGGTAGTCTACATAAACTGATGGAGCGAGGTCAGCAAATTCTGAAGCACATAGTGCGACGAGGTCGGCAATTTTCTGCAGATTCAATCACTACAGACCTCCAAACTTCATGTGACCTTCAGATTAGCTCAGGAACGGTGTTCAGAGAGCTTCATGGAATGGGTTTTCTTGATGGAGCAGCTGCATCCTTGTCAAATATCACCAAGTGCATTGCAAAGCATTGGATGCTGTGGTGTAAAGCATGGTGCCACTGGACTCTAGAGCAATGGAGGCATTCTTTGAAGTAACGAATCACACTTCTTCATCTGGCAATTTGATGGATGAGTCTGGGTTTGGTGATTGCCAGGACAACGGTAGATGTCTGACTGCATTGTACCAGGTGTAAAGTTTGGTGGAGGGGGGATTATGGTGTGGGATTGTTATTCAGGAGCTTGGCTTGGCCTCTTAG
>CAEFZY010004516.1:0-17874 GCA_903066815.1 Brachyrhaphis roseni | reverse complement strand
GATTCCCAGCTCGGGGTCTTTCTGCACGGAGTTTATATGTTTCTCCCTGTGCATGCGTGGGTTTCCTCCAGGTACTCCGGTTTCCTCCCACAGTCCAAAAACATGACTGTCAGGTCTCCTCCTGGGAACCATGGTCTCCAAGCTGAGCCTCTGCCTCATTTAACAGCCTTTCTCCTAAGAGTCTAGCTAGTTTGCCATCTGTTGCCAAGTGACTGATGATGATGTTGGTGGACGGCTGGTGACAAGCTTTACCCAGAATACACTTGGAGACAATATGGACGATCCACTTGTAATTTTGTGTCATAAAGTTAAATGTAAGAGTGAAAATAAAGCTAGTCGTGTAGCACAACATTTTATTCAATATTTTACACCCACTATGCCACTAAAATTAGTTGGTCTTGTAAAGTTTTTAGCAATCATAAGTCAACAATGACTGGGGAAACCTACTGTATAATCTACTGGGGCAACATTTAATACATTTGTACATACATCATACAGGAGGGTGCCCATCTTCTCCAGCTCTCTTCAGACGTGATAAAGGGTTGGATCCCTGAAGTCATATTCTGCCTCCCATCCGGGTCCCCCAGTTTCCCCTCTAGCCCTGTCCCTGGTGTACATGACACAGATTTTAGGCCTTTTCAGGCTGGATCAACAAGCTGCATTTACTTCCTGACCCCCATCTGAGTTGCGTTACGTCGGTACTACGTCATCTACAACCCAGCAATAGTGGAAAACGAAGTGCATGTCCCCTGAATACACCATTTTCACAGTGTAACCTGGTGGTGGCAGCATCATGCTGTGGGGAAGTTTTTGAACTTATGTCCAAGTAATAATTTGTGACAAGGATCAAATGTTTTACAGATGTGCTCTATTGAATCTTACTAAATTTGATTTATTGTATAACGAATAATGGACAAAAAGTTTAATCATACCAAAATCTGTTTGGACTTTAAAGAAAACAGAAGCAAACAAGCACAACAAACTGAACTGAGTAGAACTGATTTAAATTTTAATGGGTATTATACAAGTTTTCTGAAAGGAAAAGAAAAACACTGAAACAAGAGGCCAGTGAAAACCCACTTCCAGGCCCCAGAAAAGTACAGGAGCATCAGCAAATAACACGGATACCGCTATTATACTGTACCCAACAAATTCTGAGTGAGGGTATCGTAATGATAAGACATGAAAGTGTTTCCTGTCTATTACACGTGAGAGCACCAAAAAGGTTCAAAAACCATCAGAAGGTCTGAGTTAATCTGAGACGGAGCTGGAAGTGCTGAGAAATATATATTTGTGAGTTTTTGGTCAGAGGTGAACTATATACTCTATAATTCATCAAATAATTCATCTATAACATCAAGTGGAAGGTTTTAAAGTTCTTTTGGTGAGAGAAACTCACAACTACTAACAGTTTAAATCGATAAATCTGCCCAGCTTGGTATATGCCCTGTGACTGGGGCAACAATCAAATTACAGTTCTGCAAATTCAAATAGTGTCTCTGTTTTTTTGGTTTCAAGTAAGAACGAAAAATAATATGCATAATCAACTTAAGTCTGGGGCAAGCAAACATACCATACCGACAAACATCTTATTTACAATACTGTATTTACATCAGACGGTATACTAAGGGAAAAGTGAATTTAATTTCAGAGCTCGTGTTACTTTCTGATTCTAAAAATGTAACAGGGAGTACAATGCTAGGTTCTGTCTTTAAAAAGTGCAATTACTTTTCTCAAAGTAAAAAAATAGATATCCATATTTAGTATATATGTAAAAATGTTTTTCATACAAACAGCCACTGTTGATTTAAGAATCCTAAAACCGGAGACCAAAAAGAAAAGAAACAAACAAAAAAAAGGTCGCTTTCTCTCAATAGGCAGCGAATTATTGTAGATTATAGATTACTTAAAAAGTCAGAAGTACCATTTTATAACATTAACAGCTGTTTAGGACTTTCTTTTCTTTAAAGGAGTGTTTTCTTTTACATTTGTAAACTAAAGTGGGCAAAACAAAACCAAAAAAATCCTCTGCATGGCTTGGGAGTGAAAAACAAAACAAAACCACAATGAGCAACAAAAACTAGTACTTACATAAAATACCTAGGAGCTAAACAATGGTGAGCATGAAGGCCGCCCACCAAAGAACTGCCAATACTTCAGGTTTATATCAAATACAAAAGGTAGATAAGCTGCTATATATGTTCGTATACGGTTGTTTTTTCTCTTGCTGGTGGAACTGAGCAAGAAGTTTTCCTTAAAATGCTCCACGTGTTTCTGAAAGTCGAGCAGATGCCTAAACGTAAGTAGTGGTAAGCTTCCAGTGGTCTGCAGTGACACCTCTGAGTGGCACGAAGACGCTCGTTGTCCACTCCAGTTCCACCAGTGGCAGCCTGTTCCTTCTCTTCATATTCAAGTAGTGTTGTGTTGCTGTGTTTCTCAGAATAGCTTATACCGAAACCAAAACTCTGGGGCAGCGCCAGGAGGACGGCTCGCTGAAACGGTGTGTGTTTGTCGCTGAACAAGTCTCTCCTAGCTTCACTCTGTTACATGCTCATGCTTCTTTCCAGTTCATGTAGTGATTTTTTGTCATATTTTTATAATAATATTGATGTATACTATAACATATCATATATGACAGATTTATTTCCTCTACAAAAGTGACTTTTTATTTATTTATTTTTTTAAATTCCCCAACAGGAGCTCCTTTCAATTGAGTCTCTCCAGTTTTCTTTCTTTCTTTCTCTTTATTTTTTACATGTGCATGTTTAGGATCCTCTGCTGGACTGTGTGGTTTGGCTTTTTGCGTCTTTGTGTGCGTCCTTGCTCTCTCTGGGAGGACTGGTGCTGGCCTGCAGGGCCAGCTGGTTCTGCAGGTCTTTCACCACGCTCTCCAGGCTCTGTCGAGCTTCTCTCTCCTGCTGAAGTTCCTGCCTCAGCTGCTCTCGGTCGGCCTCCGCCTGCTGTAGCTGCAAGTGCAGCTCCTCGATCTGCGCAACAAAACCACACATGCATAAACTTTGTTAAATCAGTTAGTAAACAGAAAAAAAAAAGACTGAAAAAATGCAGCAAAATTTGTCTGTCCATGAGTGACAGGCCAAATAAAAATTTACATTCATCGACAAACTGAATTGATAAACTTAACACATTATAAACATTTCATATCAGTTGATATAGATAATTATTGATTACATTTTTGTTTTAAATGTCTGAAAAACTTCCAAACTGGTGGCGTGACCTCCCCTGTTTTATCCAGTTTTCACGTCACAACGTTGTTTTTTTGTTTTTAAGCAGTCATGAGGCATAGCAGTGAAACCTTCAACAACTGCCACGCCAGTTACTCAACAGGTCGTTGCTAGGTAACCAAAGAACGCGTGAGTTGCTAGGTAACCAACTAGCAACTCAACTATTGAGCGAGTTAATGCCACCAGCCTGTTTGAAAATGAGCAGTTAAAGTCTTCCCTTTGCCTATATCTCCCAGAATGCCTTGCAGTTCTGGAAAGAAGTTCAGTGAATATTCTGTATATTGAATATTCACTTAAAATTCAAATTTACAAATATTTTACCAACCCCAGAGGGAAATTAAATGTCATTGTCACTCATATTAATTATAATTCTTCAAAGAGTTATTGAAGTAGTGATGGCTATTGATTATGTTGTATTATCTATTGATATTGATCACGTGTCTATTGTAATATATATGTATTGTTATTGATTTATTGTCCAGGCGTAGTCTAATATAAGCCTTATTATCTGCAGCAGCTTGGAAAACATTCTTATTTTCATACTTGGAAAATGTTCCTAGAATTAATAAACCAATAATTTAACATATCTGGATTTGAAATAGATATGGGCGAAACAAAAACATCCCAAACACGTGCACATCAAACATGCCAGGCATACTCTTTTCCGCTTGGCGTACTCGTACTCATTAATTTCATTGTGATTTTCAACAAATTAGAGCAAATTTGACCAAATGGTGTTGCCGTAGATGCTCAGTAGTTTCTAAACAACAACTATACCCATGAAAAGCCCTGATGTTGATGCTGAGTTTCAGGGCTTAAATTATTAATCAGACAAATTGTGACAAATTGATTATTGTAATAATCGTCGACTAATTTAGTAATTGTTAACTGGAGTATTCAAACTCAAAAAAAGAATATTTGCAGAAAGAACGACACTCTCAGAGCAGTAACTAAGCAAAAAACTGCACAAAAAATATTTACAATAAACCTTATTTGTAAATATGTTCTATCCAGAACTCCTTAAGTAGCATAGCTTTAGCTTCACCTGGTTAAAAAAAAAATCTCCTATTAGCACCATTTCCTATCCATTTACTAATCAGTTAACTAAAAAATAATGAACAGATCATTATTAAAGTCAAGCAGAAAGGATTGAGCTATCACATAATGGATGTTTGAAGTTTTTTTTTTTCTGTATTTTGATAAACAGCTATGAATCTGAGGGTTACATTATTATAATTACTCCTCTTTCGAGTGATTCAACGGCGTTGCATACCTGAGTGGAGTACTTGACTCGAAGACGTTCAGCCTCACAGCCCTGGTCGCAAACTCGAACTTGTCTCTCTCTGTCCAGCTCTCGTTTCAGCCGCCCACAGGATTCCTCTGCGTCCCTCATCTTCCTCTCCCAGTCCACACGGAGGCGCTCAATCTCCTTCCGGAGGTTGCGCTTGGCTTCGATGGCGTCGCGCAGGCGGCCTTTCTTTGCCACCCTCACAAACTCCAGCTCCTAAAAAAAAAATTACAAAGTTTTAGGCTTGTTAACACCGGCTTGGTGTGTTTTTAAATAGACTAATGCCTAATCAAAGTTGCATAATCTCAAATTGAAAAACCTGATTAGAGATCTATGCTGTATTGGGAAAAATTTAAATAAATAATTGTTTCCTAAATGCCTTTTGCCCCAAATAAATACAACAGACTTTACTTTTAAAAGTTGAACAGAGTGTCTGGATAAGTTATTTACCCATTAAATTTACATAAAATGCACATTTTAGGACAAGAATGTTCAAAGTGAGGCCCAGGGGCCACAATTCAAGAAAGAATTGATCAAATTAGGGCAAGACTATTACTTTTAAATTAAAATCTTCTTACAAAAATGTTACAACACAAAGTAATCATCTTTTGCAAGCTTTCCACATTTACTTATTGACTTATACTCTAAATTACACCTTGATTTTTTTATGCACAAAAATCTGCTTTTAATAAAACACAGCTAAATACAGCAAGTGTTTTCAAATGATGACTGAACTAGGATCCTGTTTTTATTGCTGAGAATATTTGTAAATGTTCTTCTAGATTCCTTTTATTTAACAAGAAAAACATGCAAAAACCATTTGAAGATTTGGATCTGTGATCCCATTCCTACACCAAATATGATTAATCAATTTGTTTAATTAAGGTAGTCCATGCTTAGTTAACTGTTGAGTAGGTTAAAATATACACTTGGTGATTGTAGTTTTAAAAAATTATATTTTTTTAGATATTCAAGCTGCTGATTTTGGCCAACTTGACAAAAATTTTGGAACCCTGATTTAGATTGAAAGGAACTTTAAACTAGTGATCTCCTGCTTCCCAGGGGTTTTTATATGACGTTGCACAGAAGTCCAATTCTCAACAGGACAAGGAGATTTTAAATATAAATCTGACCCATTTCCATTTTAATGAAAGTAGGTCAGCTTTATATTTTATATCTTTGATCCAAAACCCACAACCATATCAAAAGAGGAATAGTTCATCAGACACAAAAATCACAATTCTTCTGGACATATTTATGTGTGTAACCACAGCTTTTATTTAAAAGAGTTATTTCCTAGAGTGTTTTTGAAAAGGGACGCATTATGCAAAATTAACTTTTTACATGTTTTTAAACTTCCATTTGGGTTTCTGCTCCTACAAACAGACCAACTGCTTTAACAAAGCAACCAGTTCTTCTTTTGGTGTAGTTTTAAAAATCCTCCAATTTTTGAGTCACACTGCACCGTTACCTAGCAACTCCAGTCTAACCCTGCCTGTCACCTAGCAACATAAGCATCGCTCAAGCATATTTGGTCAGATGGTTTTACTGCTGTATGCGCTGTACAATGGCTGCTGGAAAAGGCAAGTGTTTTGTTGTTGACTTACTACTCAGAAATCACTTGTTACATTCTTGCCAGGAGGCTCTACTAATGCTTTTCAAAGATGTACGATTGTATAATTGTGTGTATATTTCCAGCCATCTTTAGATGTGAGTGTAAATGTTGAGTTGGGGGGCGTGGTCTGCAGCAGCTTATTTTGATTTAAAGTGACAAAGAGCTCAAAATAGGCTGAACTAACCAGACTGAAATCTCATTATCTAAGAATAATTTAGTGCATAAAGTGTAATGTTTTGTACCCCATAGAGCTACATTAACCATCTGTGCTGCTGCAACAAAAGCTGCATTTATTGAGGAGTTGTTGGCATTGAATACTTTATTTTATGTCTCACAAAGTAACTATAAGGCGAGGAGTTACCTGTTGCAAGCTGCGTTTGGCTTGCAGGGCAGCTGCCAGCTTCTCCTCCTGCTTCACTCTCATCCGGACGATCTCCTGCAGGACCTTTTCCCTGGCCTCTCTGGTTTCCATCCCAGCATACAGCATCTGCCTCATGGCTTCTATTTCTGGGCAAACCGGCCCCGACTGCCAGGGAGCCAGATCTTGGGCCTGCGGAGGCCTCTGGGGAGACAGGGTCTGAGAAACGCCGCCGTACGCCACTGGAGGTGAGGTCAGGGAGGAAGCTGGAACTGGACCTGAAGAGATTTCAGAGGAATGTGGCAGAAAATATTAGAACAGCAAAAAAAACAAAAAAACAACAAGTTTCCTGTTTTTCAAACTTTTAGTTCTTCTTTCCAACACCAGATGGCGCAGTTGTTCTGGAATCGTCCTCCACTAGCTACTCTGTGATTCATCAACTTTGCTTACAATGAAATACACTTGCAACTAAAAAAAAAGCTCTTCGTGGACTGATTGTGTAATGCTGAACTTATTTCTTTTTTAGCCTACCGCCATCGCAGTCGTCCACGTCGATCTCTCCGTCGGTGTCCATGTCCTCGGCCTGACCAGAACACATCGAATTGGTCGGTTTGCTGTTATGTGGCTCTTTTATGGAAATGTTTTTGGATCCTGAAACGTGGCTTTCGCTGGGATGGAGTGGAGGAGAAACCAGAGTCTCACGGTTCCTATTGGTGGGTCTGTGGAGAAAGTATGCATAAATCAAATATTCTGTATTTTATACGGTAAAACAGATCTGTTTAAAAGACTCACCTCTCAGCTTCCTTGTGAGGTACCGGTTTCTCTTTTTCCACGGCTTTTGGAGACCAGGGGCGGAAAGCAGAGGGCCTCTGTTTCAGCTGGACCTGTTTCAGATCCTATTGAGTAAAAAACAACTTCGGTTAAACTCTGTGAACTAAGAACATTAAACCAGCCATGGAGAACGCAGTCAAAGGCCCCTCTATTTTAAACACAGCCATATAATTGGAGGTCATACATATATGATAATGAAATGACTGAAATGAGAGTGAGTCTTGTGATCTTTAAGCTTTACATTGCCATGAAACGGGATTCATAAACCTTGAACTGTTTCGCCTTTTGTCATGCTGCAGCCACAACTTCAATGGAGATTTTATAGATCAACACTGATGAGTGCAAAACAGAGACATAGAAGACAAACAGTATAACTGTATTCAACTGAGAAAAATAAAAACACCTTCATCGTTCGCAGTAAAATTCAACCACTTTTCAAGCATTTTAAACTTTTTCCAGCAGCACTTTTGGAGATAAAACAACACAAATGAACTAAAGAAAAGACGTTTCAATTCACTATTAAGTGATCTGATTTATTACTGTTATTAACCCTCTCCAGGCAGATGTTGCAGATTTGCAACAGCGAAATGCTGTTAAAATGCTGTTTAAATGTCTCTCTCAAAAAAAGTCTGAATTGTATATTACTACCCCATATGATCATTTTCTCCAAATATCAGATTTTTCCTGCAACTACAACTTAATTTGAGCCTGAGAGGGTTAAAATGTATCAGTATTCTACGTTCAACAGCAGGGATGAGGTAAACTAAAATATAATAAAATTTTGTTTTTAAGTGTCTCTCAAACACTAAATCAACAAAAAAGTTAATCTTTACATCAATTACACAATCAATAAGTTGCTGAGAAATTAGGAATAATAAATATTCATTACAACAACAAGATAAATGAACTTCCTGCTCAAATTAAATGCTTAATATTTAATATACAAAGAAAGTTACAAAAATTCTCTAAAAATAAATGTTCTTACTAAGTTTTCTGGCTTTTAGCAAATACAAATAATTTAGGTAATTTTAAGTAACCTTAAACAATAAAAGTTTAGTCTAATTTAACTTCAACAGCGGGAAAAAAAGTGAAAATGTTTGTTTTCAGCTGAAAATAAAGTTTTCCAATTTTAGACTTTTAATCAAATGTTAGATTGTAAATTAATACAAAACAGTGTAGTTTGAATATCAAACACTTTCAAGGACTTTATAGAGAAATCAAGCACTTTCCAAACCTTGAAAACATCTAAATAAAATTCCAGGATTCTCATGGATTTAAAAGACCTGAACGAACCCGGCCTGCTGGGAGGAAAACCTCTGCAACTCTTCTGCGAACTCTACCAGGTTGTCTTTCAGCATTTCCCTGTTTTTAGCACAGCCTCTCTCTCCCTGCTGAAGCATGATGCTGCCAATACCGTGCTTCGTCATGGAGGAGGTGCGTTCAAGATGAGTTACGATTATTTCACCACCAAACAAAGTAGTGGGACTCTGCAGCTCATCCAAAGCTACCATCAATACTTGGTAGGTTTTCACTGGAGTTGGTTTAAATTTGTTTTTTAACTGACGGACCAAATATTACATTTCAAAACTTGGACTCCTGTTTTGTGACCTCATCCTGTTTTAAACTTCCTTCCTGTCTTCCTTTGTCTTCATGAAGCTTTTATTTTTCTCCATCAAACCTCAGAGATTTTCACAAACTCGTTGGATTTTTACTGAGTGAGTTTGTAAAAAGCCAAACTCAATTTTGAAAACCTGTTGCAATAAGCAATTAATCAATTAATCACATGATAAATTACAATGAGATTGATGGTTTTCTGATGATTTAGGAGAATTTAGTTTAAAGACTTTTTAATACGGTTTCAGTTGTATTTTGGTTTTATTTCCTTTTGATTTCTTGTTTTGGTTGTGTTTTACTTTGGTAAAATATCTTCCAGTTTCATTGTGAATTATGCTTTATAAAATTAAAGTTTATTAGTCTTTGAGAGGGCAACCTTACATTATTATATTATTTTATTTACATGAAAATGGTCTCAAAATGACAGTAGTAAACTTTATCATAACTTTAGGGACAGTTTTTCGTCCAGTCGGATTCTACTCACTAATTACTTGACTTTTTAATGCAATCTCTGAAACTGGATTATATTTAGAGATATCAGAGTAACACAAACTGATGTCATATGATTCAGTTTTATTTGCAATACTTTTGATCATGCATCGTTTTCCTACTTTCATGTTGCACTGTCACACTAATCATGAAACAAAGGTTATGTAAGCTGAGAATTTTTTAAAAATGTTCATGGGTTATAAATACTTTCTTTTAAGATGCTGTAAAGCTTACAAACCTTGTGTGCAGACTTGGACATGGACTGCAACCAGTCAGGCTTCCTGTCTTTGTCAGATGGCGGAGACTGTAATTTGTCAAATTTGGCCCTCTTGGCCGGGATCGGGCTGGGGGACTGCAGAGAGAGGCAGAGAGTGGAGGTTTAATCATCGACATCCTCGCGGAAATGAAGTGCACACATTACATCACAGAGTATAGTGGATATTTCAAGAGCCTGCAGCTTCTAAAAACTACTGCCCTGTGACTTAAAAGGTGTTATTCAAGAGAGGCACACAGATTTGTCAGAACATGAAGAGATGTTTCAGAATTCCTTCCCACAGTAAATAAGAGACGGTCATGGAAAGGGAACAAATTATAGAGCCACAGTGAGGCAAGGAGGATGGAAGATGCGTCTGTGTAAGCATTCAATCTCTGGGCTTGGCATGCCTGCATCTGTGTGTGTTTTTGTGCGCTTGTGTGTGAGCGGGTCTTTGAGCTGAGCAGACACTCAAGCTGGCCTGGCTGGCAGCCAGTGTAGGGCTACACTGCTGCCTGCCAAGGAGAAGAGGCGCCGTCAGGTGGAGCAGATCGACTCCCCGAACCACAGAGACACCGCAGTCCAAAGGCAGACAGGGAGGAAGACCAATTAAAGTAATTGCAGTCGGATCTGACTGCAGATGTGATCGCACGGTTGACGCAGAACTGCAGAGTCATGTGCAGTTCGAGGGCATTCTCAAAACCAGTGAGGAGTTAAAGTATCGTCTGGATGCAAAGTGCTGAATCCTGTAAAAACTGTGGCGTTCCTGCAAGCTGCAGGACGGCTAACCTGCTCGCAGCCCTCGGGTCTGCACTTGTCAGACAGAGGATATGTTTACCTAGCCAGGCGCAGAGGCCAGCACAGACCTGCTTCCCGCTCTCTTACTCACTACTATGACATCCTGCCTGCAGGAAGGGCCAACACTCCCATCTCCCCGCATGCGATTCAAGAGAAATGATTACTTCCCTTCAGAAATCCTCAATGAAACACTCCTGGAGGTTTATGTGTGTTTGTGAAAATCTTTATCGCTGCTTTGCTGTAATCACCTAAAAATAGAAATTTTGCGAGAAGCCTGGCTGGTAATGAATCATGTCTAGAGTGGTTTTCTACACAAGGCCACGCTCTGTGTGTGTGTGTGTGTGTGCGCGTGTGTGTAGATGCAGCTGTGAGTGGGACGTGTGGTCAGGTGGGTGGTTAAAGGAGTGTAGACACGTATGTGCATGTGGGAGGGTGTGTGTATTCATAGGAGCGTGTGTGTCTGATGGAGGTGGAGGTGGTACGTTGGGTCTGGCACAGCACACCTAAAATAAAGACAAAAATGTCTCATACGCACTGCAAAAAGGAATTCAGGAGGATGTTCAATATTAGTCATTAAAATTGTCCAATGTGAGTTTTTAATAGCCAGACTTAGGCAATATGTTACGGTTATTTTCCATCATCACTTAATCACGATAAAAATTTCCCTCCTAAAAGTTTCTATGCGCTTATTCCTCTAGTGATGTCTCATAAGGCAGCTGACCAGAACTATCTATATTTTTATTTTACGTAAGTAAAAATTTAACTAAATGTTAGTCTAAAGATTTAGAGCTTATCTTTAATATTCAAAAGAAAATGCAGGTTTATAAGTTGAAATACTAATGCTAACTGACACGCTATTGGCTAGCATTTTCAATCAAAGCAGCCAATCCAGAAGCGTCATTTATTTTATTTGGTACTGATTGGCTGTGTCAACCATTAATGGAAATAAGGACAATTATTAATTTCTGTGGAAGTGCTTTGATGGTTTCCATTATTCTTTTTAACTCATATTAAGGTATATTTGGTTTCTGAAGCAAAAGAAAACAAATATAAGTTTGTTTTCTGTCAATAAATATAAGTCAATGTAAATTGACTTATATTGCAGTTATAAGTCAATATCCAGCTAAAGCATGTGAGATAGAACCGCTTAAAACTTAAACATAGATTCAATTCTCTTTGTTAAAATCTGGCAAGTGGTTAGCATAATGCTACACCCACTATGTTTCACGGTAGGAATTGTGTGTTCAAGGTGAAGTCTGCTGTTTCTAAATTGCTATTTTGTGAATTAATGTATCAGCTTGATAAAAATTAAGAGAGATATAAGATTTTGTGGCTCAGAAAGTTTCTGTTTCGGAGTGAGAATTTTTTCTTTAACTAATTTAGCTACACAGTAATACAAAAGACCAACCCGCTGGTTAAGCGTATGTAGTAGTTTTTACTTAGCTGTGGTTTTCTGGAAAATCTTTAATCTTTAATATGCCCTACTGCTATAACAAATTTAAAAAGTTGCAATTTAAAACCATATTTAGCTAACTTAGTAAGAATGCTAACACTAAGAACAAATTTGCTTGGTAACTAACATTTTAACCTTGAGGTAGTTGTTACTGAAAAACAGCACATCTTAACTGTGGTTGCCAAGGAAACATTTAACCTTTGATAGATCCCACTGTTAGAACAGATTTTAAAAAATTAAGTTTATATCCATTTTAGATAGCTTAGCAACAGCTACAGTTAGGTTTTAGCAATTGCTAAAGTCAAACTGGCTGGCAAGCTGAGCTCAGCAGTTTTATATTTCTATTTTAGTAACATTTCATGCCTTAATCACAAAATATTATATATATATTTTAATTCCAGATGTGAAAATGGTCTTAGTAAATTATTATACACTAAATAATTTATTTAGATGTCTTTTAGCTGGGTAGTGTGAACCCCTTGGTTCAAGGCAAATTTCTCCCCAGGCAGACAAATAAAGAGACTAATTTCTTAATCTGAAATATGATTAAAATATACCCACATAAAATGTATGTCAATTGTGAAACCTACTGAACTTTATTTTATCAGAGCAAATCACAATGTAAACATAAAATAACTGGAAATAGTTTTAACGGCTGTTTAATAAATAACTCCAGTTAAACATACACAATGATAAATTCCCGTTTTTATTTGCTTTGTATTTACAAGTGCAGGCTTAGCGCTTCATGAGGAGTGCATATTTGTCGGGACACTCCCCTCATGTCTCCACCTGTCTAACCAGTCGCCACTTCACACACCTTTCACACACAAAGCTCCGTGTTTGTTTTTGCTACTGTAGGTTAAATCCTTTAACCCAGACCTCCTCCAGACTGCGTCCCACTCAACAGTGACTCGACCCCTCACCTGTCTTTGGGTCCAGGCCAGTGGTATTCTAAGAGCTGCCGGGCCGCTGTAATCAGACTCTGTAATTACTGACGTGACTGCTGTTTTCCTGACAAAGGATGTCTGCTCGTCTGGTACTATTTCTACCCTGAGGTTTCCAGCTCCAGGAAGGCTGTGAGCACTAGACATAATAGAGCCAGAAAACAGACACTCCCAGACACCACAAGGGACCTGCTGGCTAAATATGACACTGACCTCACAGGAGAGCAGCCGCACAGGCTTTACTCACCACCACATCATAGACACAGCACGGCCGCGGAGCCATAACAGCCTCCCCGCACATCCTACCGCCTCGCAAGTCCCACAGGGCCCGGATTGGACATGCATCCCTTTCTTTCCCCTCACACTGGAAGGAGAGGGAGACTTCCTCTGAGGAGTTTGCTTTGGCTGAGTCCCCTGTGGGAACTGAGTCTTGAGTGGGAGGGGGAGTGGGCCAGAAGCGGGGGACCACAGAGGAAGCACTGAGCCGAAGGAATGTGTATTTGAAGGCCAAGTACAGCCTCCCCTTTCAGACTCCATTCAAGCATTGCCCTTTTCAACTCGCTATTGTATGATATTTCTTTGAGAAGCAGTAATGAGGGAGCAGTTCAAAGCAAACCTGTGGGCTAAACAGGGTTTAATAGCAGATGGGCAAGAGCAGACATGCATTATTTTTTAATTAGTGCTATATAACAGCAAGCCAATACTGTACAAGCACAAGGCCTTGGCAATTTTCATGCCAGCGTGACTTATAATCACACACACGGCTCACTGCAAACACATCAACATCTGAATGGAGATCCTGCTGTTTATCCAACCTGCTGAATAGCAACTTGAGGCTTTTTTCATTTTTGATAGAGTAGTGTTAAGCATCTGTGTTGTGCAAACCATTTCTTACTTTGGCAGAGCTTCAGAAAACAGATTATTAAAAGCAAATTCTAATAAAAAAAATATAAATTAAAGTCTTCCAACAAAATACGCCCAATTATTTGCCCTTGGTTGGTTAAATTGCAAAAAAAAAATAATTTTTTACTAATGTGTCCAACGTAGAGGAGACGACTTATGAAAAAGATTACTCATAAGGATTAGTGAAAGAATCGAGTCAAAGCATGATGGCTGTAAAAACGTTTTAGGTCTGACAGGTTGAAACAAGCTTAATAAGAGTGTGTCCCTTCAGTCTCCCAGTAAAAACTAACAATAATTCTGGCTCTCAGTGCTGCTACACCCTCCAGACTGGAACAATTTCAAACCTAAAATTTATAAGTTAAATGAAAAATGGGCAATTTGACAAACAGCCACAACTCAAAAAACATGCCAAAAAACATGGTAATAATAAAAATATTAAATCTGTTAATGTGAATAAGTTAGAGAGGCGGTAAATATTGAAATTCTCCTTGGAAGTCCTAGTTCTGATTGATAATGGCAGATATTCCAGTACAACATGTGATCTCCAATCCAATATGGCTGCCTTGTGTTTTAACGTAACAAAAGTTAGTGAAAATATTTATTTTACATAATTGTGTGTCATTAAATCAGTCACCAAACCCAACTGAAACAGGCCTGATTTTAATCATAAAGCTACATATAGACCTAAATTAACAATTAATTTACATTAATTGTAAGACATAGACAGTTGTTTTACGTTTACATCTTGACTGAGCGGTTTTACGCTTTTGAATTATATTCTACAGATATAAATTGTGCAAACTGATGACTATATACATTTTTGAGATACTTCCACAATAATATCAGTGTGTGTAAAAGTATGTACGTAAGTATCTTTGTGTATCTTAGGGTTAAAAGTTGAGAAAATAAGATAGATACCAAGATAAATTTGGGTGGCTAATGGAAACAAGGATTATTATTTTTTTATTAACAACTGCCATCTCATTCAATAAGTCTGTAAGGTAGATCATAAAAAGATCTACAGATCTTTATTTATTAAAAATAAATTTTTAAAAACTATTTGAACAATAATAACAAAACAAAGTCCTGGATTTATCCAGGTGTTTGTGCATCACAGATTGAGTAGCGCTGCTGGTTCTGGAGTCTTTATAATGGAGAAAATATGAGTTCAGTCCCACTGGATGTCATTGTTTTAGTCTTTTAAAATAATGTCTCCCTCTAGTCTGCTTATAAATTTCTAAAGCTCCCTTTAGTTTAGCTTTCAAAAATTAAAAAGCTACACAGAATACAATTCAATATGTCTGGTTAAAATGTTTTTATTTAACAAAGTGGCTTGATGTATTTTTAAGGATCAGTTTAAATGCAGTCTAATTGTTTTAGAGTGGCTATATTTTGGTTTTTAATGAGCAGATATTGTAAATTAACTTCAATATTAGCAATAAAAAGACACAAAAACAACCTTAAAAAAATCCACACTTTCCTAGCAAACACCTAAGGCAAACTTGCCACTCACAAAATGGCGGATGCAGTGACATAATGTTTCTCGGAAATGAAGCCAATGTGGCGTCTCGTCTTCTGCTTTGATGGAAACTGTTTATCTTGGCTCTGTAACATGGCACAATCCATTAAACTAAACAAGTTTGACAATAAGCTTCTGACAAACTCATAAACAGATGGTTTGAGAGTTTCCTTTTCTTTCCTGGAGCTGCAGCTAAATGCCTTGTAGATGCATGGTTTATATTCATTATACACATGAGAATGTTACGCTGTGAGAGCATAAATGCGAGCTAGGGCGCTTCACTTTATGTAATCTTGCCAAGTCTGTAAATATTTCATGCTTTTAGGAAGCACACACACACACACAGTTATGGAGGTCTAAAATGTAAGCCACTCACATCTGCTGTGGCTCTAAAAAGCACTAATGAAATTAGGAAGATACAAAACATGCTGCAGCACTCATCTGGCGAGACAAAAATAGTTTCCACAGATGAACTTCCTCGGGCAGTGGTCATACAATACCATTGCACGCTGCATGATAGCACAGCATTAAGAAAAGTGCACAGCAACAAGACACAACAGTTTCAGATTACGTCCTCCTTTCCCCTCCTAAACCCCTGAATGTAATCCCCAGATCGACATGTGCTTACTGGGGCGCTGTCTCACTCAAGGGCACAGCAACTGGCAGGGCCATTCGGGTGACAGCCTTAGTTGGAAGTGGGAGAATACTAGTTTCAGTAACCTGATCCCTGCGGTTCCATGTAGATGTAGTCGCGGTGATGCCTTGAGCTCTCCATTCAGTCGAACAAATCGTGTGACAGTCCCTTGATTTATATAAAGCCCCGTGCTCGCCCCGTACAGTAACAGCTGGGCGAAAACTATCGCTGCGTGCTTAGAATATCCCTGAAACCTCATCCCTATTCCGCGCAGACGCGGCTCCCATTTCCCCTCTCTAAATCTTAGCTTAGTTTATCAATTTACTCCGCCTCTGCTGCGTCCAGTTTGAGGACGTTTCATTTATGTGGGCTAGTTATCTGAGTCATGGAAGCACAGTCACAGAGAGGCAGCCACAAGGCTTGGCATAAGGTCGGCATTAGAGTAAAGCTTATTGGATTGTCCTAATTGTCTTTGGGATTGAGAATTGATGAGGTCTGAGGTGGATGGAGGACAAGCTGCTCTCCCTAAAGGTGGACAATCTTGCCAGGAACACACAGCTTTCCAACTTCAAGGCAAATAAACATTAATTAAAGCACTCAATAAGGTAACAAAACTTCCCAAAAGTTTCTCCTAACTTAACATCATTCTTTGTCTTGTCACTTTTCTTTTGGCTCAGATATGGCTGAAAAAAACATATCACAATATACGTGATACGTCATATCAGTCAATATTGATACGTATTGATTTGTTTTTAAATATCTGAAATACTGCCAAACTGGTGGCGTGACCTTTACTGTTTTCTATTTTTAAGGCGTTATGAGGCACAGCGGTGAAACCTTAACCTGCTACTGCGCCAGTTACTTAACAGGCTGTTGCTAGGTAACGAAGGAGAGAGTGAGTTGCTAGGTAACCAAAGTGTGGGTGAGCTAGTTGATTCCACCAAGTATGCTTAGCATCTAAAGCCTTTCCTCTGCCTACATCCCCCAGAATGCTGTGTGGTTCTGGATCAAAGTTCAGTGAATATTCTTTCACTGTTCTATTATCTATTGATATTGATTATGAGTCTATTGCCATACATATTGTTACTGATTTATTGTACATCCCGACATTTCTTCACATAATATTTACTTATTCAATCAGAAAACCTAACCATATATCACGGAAAAATTGTAACCAAAAATCCTTCAAATGTACCAAAATAGAGACTAGTGATTCTTCTGATAATAGAAGAACTACCTATATTTACAATCCTCCATGTAAATATAAACAAAGTCATGTCCTTGACTGCTCCTTGGTGGACAAAAGCTCAATGAACGGATGCATTTTAGAGCATGACTACCTTGCCTCAAGTAAAATTTCAGTCAATACACACAGAAAAGTTGACATTGTCTTCCGTCAACCCATATCACACTGTGGTTGAACCGTAAAAAGGTGAAAAGATGTCTACATGAAGGTATGTATTTAGATCAGTAGAACCTACTCGGCGTGGCTCTGCTTGGTTATTGGGGTTTTCCACAAGTTACATAGCAGTAGCCTCTATTTTTAGTACCTACTTCACTGGGTTCCAAGCCGAGTCGGGCTGAAAATGTAACGTCAGACGACTGTCGTCACTGATTGGCTAGACGCTGAAAGAACTGGTCAAATTCAAATAAAAAAAACTTTAGTGATCCTAAAGGGACATTTCATATTGTCACATATGTAAGTGATTTACAAATATACAGTACAGACCAAAAGTTTGGACACACCCTTCTCATTCAATGGGTTTACTTTATTTTAATGACTATGAAAATTGTAGATTAGCTTGTAGAAAAACCTGACAGGGCACACCTGTGAAGTGAAAACCACTTCAGGTGACTGAAGCTCATCAAGAGAATGCAGAGTGTGTGCAAAGTAGTAATCACAGCTAAAGGTTGCTACTTTGAAGAAACTAGA
>CAEFZY010004514.1:0-32187 GCA_903066815.1 Brachyrhaphis roseni | reverse complement strand
TAATATACAATTCAGACTTTTTTTGAGAGAGACATTTAAACAGCATTTCAACAGCATTTAGCTGTTGCAAATCTGCAACATCTGCCTGGAGAGGGTAAATTGTCTCATGTACGTTTGAAATGTTCCATCAGTGGTGGCACTGCTCTGGCCTTGAGGCAAAAAAACCACGATACTAAAACCCTAATGTTTTAAAGATGGAACGATGGAGGTATGGGGAATGCAGCTTTTTTTCCTTTTTGTTAACAGATTCTTCTTTGTTCTTGGAGCACAGCTCTTCATGGCCGCTTTGCGTTCCGGTGGTGGAAACGTGATTCTCGCCTGGGACTCTCAGTTGCTTCAGAGTTACTGTGACTACTTCTTTCACAATTGACACGCCTTGTCCTTAGTGATATCTATTTTACTGGTTGATGTGTCAATGTCAAAGTAATGCAGTTTAGTTCATTTCAGTGGTATTTATATCGCATCAAAACACAAGACAAGATATCTCAAGGGACTTTACAGCACAAAACAAATCCATTTTCTATCTAATTCAAGTACCTTGAAAAAGATTACTTGAGTTTCCTTTTTTGTTAGACTTAAATGTTTCAGATCATCAAACACAATTTATTGTTAGACTTAGAAACCTGAGTAAATACAAAAAGTAGTTTTAAAAGGATGATTACATTTTCTAGGGGGTAAAAAGGTTTCCAAAGCAACCTCACCTTGTGAGAAAAAGTTATTTCCTCCTAAATCAAGTAAGTGGTTCTGCCAGCCTTTTCAGCAACAGCTGCCATCGAGTGTTTATGAGAAGTGGTAATAAGTGGCTTACATCACTGTGGAGACAGTCTTATTCCTCTTTGTTGCAGAATTTTTTAAATGAATATTTTTGGGTTTTTCATTTGCTTGCATAAGTCATTCAGATGTGGACTTCCTCGTTTGTGTTGAATTATTGTCCTGAATCTGATGGCTACAGACTCTCCCTGTGAATTGTTGAGAATAGATCAGAGTTCTCGGTTCCATTGGTTACAGCAAAACATCAAGATCCCAAAACTGCAACATATTTGACTGTCAGAATGTTTTTTTTTCCCAAAGTGTTACACCAGATGTAGCAGGACAAAATTTCCAGAAAGTCCCACTTTTATGTTATCACAGAATTTTGCCTACTTTCTCCTTCTTATTACTGTTACATTAACAGTGGCCTTACCTGACAGAAGTGATGGCTGCAGTGCTTCCCATGTTGTCCAGTTTTCTCCTGGACAACAGTTGATGCATTGATCAACTCCTGTGATCAATGCATAGAAGTTGCAGGAGGCCAGCAACTCCTGGAAAGCTTTTCCACTGTTTCATGTTTTCTCCATTTGTGGATAAAGACTCTTAGTGTGGTTCTATTGGATCCCAAAGCCATTGAAATACGTTTGCAGCCTCTTCCAGACTTATAGATGTCTGTGACTTTGTTTCTTATGTGTTCTTGAATCATTTTCGTATTTACTCAGATGATCAGACACTAAGATTTGAAATTAAATTTTATGTGAAAGTTTAAAACATTGAAATGTGACAAAAACAGAAAGAGTAAAACAAATCTGTTGAGTAAGCATTTTTCCCAACACCAAATTCAAAAATAAATTCAGTCCAGATTGATTCAGTTCATTCTGATACAATTCATCCTACAATAGGAGTAAACTATGGTTCAGTTAATCCAGTTATAATACAATACAATGAGACAAAGTTGGTAATAAAATGCCAGTTAATAATAAGTTGTCCCTGGAAACCCTTTGAATTGAATTGACTAACTTTGCAGCAATCCCACATTCTATAAATAAGCTATGGATAAGCAGCCATCTGCCTTCACTGACTGGAAGTGAAAGGGGAACCCAGAAAACATGGAAGCACTGGGCCATGAGTACATTCATTGGGAAAGAAAAGAGAAGACAGAGCCTTTGGATGCAAACACAGAGAGTAGAGAGAGTAAAAAGTTGCAAAAACAGGTGGTGGTAATGTCCTCCAGCAGTTGAATTCCATAGCAGCATAGCTCCAGAAATAACTCAACCTAATAGTAACCTAAGCCAGTCTAACTATAAGATTTATCAAAAAGGAAAGTTTTAATCCTAGTCTTAAAAGTAGACAGGGTGTTTGCCTCATGGACTAAAACTGAGAGCTGGTTCCACAGTTTTAGCTGCCGCCAATTCTACTTTGAACTAGGAATCGTTGGTAAACCTGTAGTCAGGCAGGGGAAACTATCTTTTTACACTCTGTTGATGCAATAATAAGTCAAGCTATATCCTTATTTTAATGTGTATTTTCCAGCTTAAACTTGCTTGCAATGCAGACTTAAGAATTTAGGTTGATGTATAAGTATTTGTTTAGAGAACTGTGTGGTCTAAGGAGATTAACACCTGAAAGTAAGGTGTACATTATTATTAGACAGCTTCTACTCTAAAGGCGAAATGACATACACAAAAAGAGATTTATCTTACTTTGAAAAGCACATCACATCCATCCATCCATCCATCCATCCATCCATCCATCTATCTATCTACAGCCATTTATCCCTGCTGAGTCGTGGGGAGCTGATTCGTATCTTCATTGATCATTGGGCAAGAGGACGAGGCAACACAGAGACACAAACACACAGGACAAACGAAACACAAAAGGACAACTTAGAGAGGGACACATTAACTTAGCCATGATTTTGGACAGTTTTGTCACTAACCAGAGTGAGTAACTTGCCAGGTAGTTTTAACCAGTTATCTCAGCTGATAAATCCTCTTCCACTGTAAATGGCTGGTTTGGTTGAGATTGTCTGAGGTTTTCAGAAATGATGACATAGCTACAGATTATGATGTTCCAGAAACATATGTCGCCTTGGTCAGACTGTGATTTATCTGTGTTCTTTAAATAAAACAGAACAGCCACTGTCATGACCTAGCTTCAATTCCCACAGCAAAGAGACTCAAACCATGCGTAAAAGTTAGAAAACAATGGTTTGTCTTTTCTAAATATAAAATACCAGATCAAGATGGTTCCATGCTGAAGTTTAGAACTAAAACAAATCAATGGTATCATTGAGTCAGTCATCAAATATGCTTAAGGGAAAGCTAACTTGTTCCCCAGTGTTTTGATGGGAAGATTCACTGAAAATATATTTTGATATTAGAAAGATGTTTCTGACTCAACTGGCCAAATCAATGTTCATCTGTTCCTGACTCGAAAGCATAAACATGCCAGCAGCCTTTCAGATCAGATGGAATAAACACAAAACATGCAGCTTGCAAGAATTCCTCAAAACCTCACTTCATTCCTTTCTTTCATACAGCCCGGGTCACCAATTTTCTTTGTGTAATCGCTTTTTGGATTCGGGTTTGTAACTGAGACTCTTTCCAAGAATTGCATTTTTGATGTGAATCACTACTTGGTACAATTCCTATTCAGATATTTAGGTTAATTCAATCCAACCCTTTACATTCCAGTCTAGTCATGCACTCACATTCAGATTCAAGTACATACAGTACAATACAGTGAAAAGTTACCACTCTCTTTTAACAGCAAAACACATACAGCAGGACAAGGCTCCCTGTGATTGGCCTTTAGCACATACAAAAGGACTCACACAATTCTAAAGACCCTCTCATATTTTGACATATTCCACTGATAAATAAGACTCTTAATGTAAATCCCATAAATTTTTTTTATTAGTCTTACCAGTTTCTGTTCTTTATTTCAGTCACTGCTATCCCCCATGATGCAAAAACCACTAACATATAATCTTCAGCCATCACTAGTCTAGTCCAGTTGGGTCAAAGTGCAGCCAAGTCTTTTATAGTGTGCTATAAAATACAAACTGCTTCTGTTTTTGGGCCTTCCTCTCTTCCTCCTACCTTGGGGCTCTTGGTTGTAACTTTCCTGGTGATGTAATTATTTTAAGATGATCTTTTTCTGTAGATTTTTTTTGCCAGATTTACTTCTGGTGTCCCTAGAAAATATCCTCTCCCAAAACAGATGGTTTGTATATTATAAAAAATGTACTGATCTTCTTGAGACAATTGTTTAAAAATGTTTTATAGTTCCTTGTGGGTGTCATTGTTTTCCACCATCTTTGTAAAGGAGCACAGATTTGACATTGCTGATAAAAGTATGACACTTTGTTGTTAGTGCTGAATCACTAGAGCTGCAGTTATTACTTAGCCTTATTGCTTGTTCACAGTGCTGCTCAGGTTGTTTAAAGACTTCATTGTTTCATTGATGATCTGCTATTTCAAATGTCTTGAGATAGCAGATCATCTGCAGTGTCTAAGCCATTCAATTGAGTTTATTTCTTCTTCTAAACAGTTAATATCTTTCTGATCCAGTCTGGTACTAGCAAACACCTTCACAGACTGCTTTGCATTTTAAGCCCTCATACCATATAAATGTTGGATGATCCTGAGGAGCTCAATGGACACTCCAGAAGATTAGAAAATCTTCTGCATTGTGTTTCTATTAAAGTTATCATAGACCTTCATACTGTCTATGAAGCCAATCTAGAAAGGGAACTTCCAGTCCAAGAGTTCCTTCACTTAAAAGCAAAGTGACAGTTTGTTTCTCACAGACTCTTTCATTTTTAAAAGTATCTTGCTTACTTTATATCCTTTATTCTAAAGTTTACATACAATTCTTTGGTATTTGGTCAAACTTCTTCTGTAACCTTTCACAAGCTTTGCTGGACTTTTGGCCGATTCCCCATGAATCGGCCAAAAGTATGTAAATGTCTTACTCTCACCTTTCAAGCCCGAAAATTATTTTAGCTTTCCGATGGAAAAACCAAACCTGAAGGACTTTCTTGTCTCTCAGTCACTATGGTACCAATTGCTTTGGTGGTAAAAGTCTTTTAAATCATTGTCGATTTAAAAGACCCAAATACACCCAAGATTCAAATTCCAGGTTGATGTCTTGAGGTGTTTGTTTCTTCAATATTTCCACATAATGTTCTTTCGTCATGAAGCCCAGTAATCCCTCCTGCAACAAATCACCCTCACAACATGATGCTTCCATGATCCAGGGGGGATTGTTGTAATATGGCTTGCAACAATCCCCCCTTTTTCTTCTAAACGCAACAGTGGTCACTATGGCCAATTATTTCAGTTTTAATTTAATCAGAACGTAGAACAGGCCTCCAAAACTTAACATATTTGTCCCTGAATGTCCATCATGGTGAATGATGCTTGTATTTCTGTATACTTGTGTCTTCCAGTATGATTTTGTTGAGCTTCTGGACGGTAGTCGACTCATTTCCAAAGACAAGCGAGCTCTCAGTGACGCAGACTCTATGTATGCGTACATCGCCGGTTTCCACGAGGAGGAGCCTGGCGTTCGACACACACGGTCCGTCAACGTGCTGGAGGCCGGCTTCATCCAGTACCTGGACACAGGAATCTGGCACCTGGCATTTTACAATGACGGACGGAACACAGAGCAAGTCTCCTATAATACAGTCGTCATAGGTAGGATCCATGTGTGTGTTATTGAGTACTGTGCGTCTTTGAGTGGCTGCTTCCTTTTGTTAGCCTGGCTTTTTGTAAACTAACCTTTACGTTTTGAGAATATTTTTATCTCAAAGAGTCAAAGCAGCCTGCAAAGAATTGTTTTAGGCAATAAATGAATGTTGAAGGATCCTTCGCAATCTGTCTCTCATTCACCCATTGAAGTGCATATTAAAGGTCATGGTGGGTATGTCATACAAACGTCTCATCTTCTGATTAAATATCTACTTAACTACTGATCGAAGCCCACTTATATAATGCTTACTGGAACCTGCTGATTTTATATTAACCCAGTATGCCACAGGAATAATAAAATATATTGTTCCTATTGTTCTGGTAAGCTTGTTCCAAAACTGGCTCAATGATGTAAAGACTGAATTTATTCTTGTGTAGCTCTTTTCTGCCACAAATGTGAGCTGAATTCACATTCCCAGCTTGAACTAGACCATGTTCCTCTCACTTTTCATAAGCAAGTCTTCTGAAATAACTTAAATGCTGGCAGATTTAGCTTGACAATGTTTGAAATTAGGATTTAATCAGTGTTAATGTGATAAAACTGACTTTATAGTTTTAAAACCAAATACTGTATAAAATACAAAACAACTGAGACTAAACATTTCCTGTTTTCAGTGGCATAGGGTTCCTCGTGTAATTTCTATTTAATATTCTGGCACACTGTGCCAGAATATTGAGAGATTTTATTTAAGCCTTGTCTGTAATGTAGAAGTGTCTTTGGTCATCCTGCTGAATTTCAGTGAGTCATTGATTATTTTTTGAACAGTTGAAAATTTTTCACTGCCCGTTTTTATGTGAATGTTGTCCAAGGGTCTTTGATTCACTTACTGTCTTAAGTAAGAGATTCTTATTGGACTTGCACCGTTTGAATATCACAAAAAATGCTCTTTCATCTTAAATATTTGAAGCAACAGCTTCCTTCTATTTGAGGTCATTTTAATGCAAACGGGGGTAAGCATTGCACAAGAGTACAATAATTTCTGCTCATTCTTCATAGCAATCAGTCTGCTAATTACTGATGGATAGATTTTAATTGGACTTTTCTTGCAGTTTTCCTGTGGGTATGATAAGACTATAATCAAAATCTCGCAGCAGTGCAAATATAAATATAAGTAAATACTGCTTTTTGTTACAAAGTAAGTTAATGTGGTTATCTGCACAATATTCTGAAATCATAAATTGACAGGACAAAAACTGAAACCACAAACACAAGATGTGCCATCTGCTGATTGCAGACTGTATGTATGTGCTCTCCGATTATGTGCATGTGTGCTACTCGTACACATATGCAGCTGTGTTTTTTTAAAACACACACACACACATTTACAGGTCTTCATGGCCGGTTGTACTAGTCACATAAGAAGAAAAAGAGCCAGCGAGACAGCAGGATAATTGGATTTTTAAATGTGTTGATGGGGCCGACTGGCTGTAACAACAGCAACCGCAGACGATTGGTTCTCTATGCAGCCTCACTCTGTGCATGTTATTTCTTAAAATATTCAGTTTCATTTAAAATCTACCTAATTAATTTTCACAACTAAATTCTCCCTTTCTCTTTCTTGCTCTCTCTCTCTCTCTTTCTCATATTCACTTAATCAGAGTCAATTATGGAGTGTCCTCAGAATTGTCACGGAAACGGTGATTGTCTCTCAGGAATATGCCACTGTTTCCCGGGATTTCTGGGGCCTGACTGCTCTCGAGGTAAATGCTCATAGAAAAACACTCAGCCACCCACAGAGAAGCAGTTATTGTTCAGAGATTGTTATCCCAGCAGTAAACGTGACCCGTGCACTCCGAAGGCTCCTCTGTACACATGCCTTCCCATTTTCACAGCCTTCATGTTCCCTGGGTTGGGGATCAACTTACCGCATATTATTTTAGACACACCTGTTTATATCTTTTTGCATAGCCCAAAGCCAAATGGAACCTCATATATCACAGGTCAAAGACACCCCACAGCTATTTTATGAAATATCAGGAAACTTTGTAGCAAACTCATGTTGTTCTTTCTATTTGTGTAGCCTGGACAATAATCTCCCTTTATGCTTTTATTAAAAAGACAGTGCTGATATAAAAGTGGAGGAGAGCGGTTACAGGAGCCCGGCTGTCACAGGAGGAAGAGACCAGAAATAAAAATTGTGTTTTTTTCAGGTGCAACAGTGCTTGAAAATAGGACAGTGTCAGAAAGTGTCTTGGGCTGATGTGTGGGGGATTATAATAGAAAATAATTGGTGTGTTGAGCATTGTTTGGCGCCGGTGTTTTCTGGCCTTGTTTTTACCCTGGATTCATCAATCAAGTAAGCAAGCTGTTCACATCTCAAAGGAATAATAGAATTATTTTACTCACACAATAAAAAAGGTAACTATAAATATTCAGACAAAAGCTGCTCAAGGCCCCTGGAGCTGTTTATTCCGTTTAAATCATAAATTATTCAGATTTTGACTAATTGCAGATTTTGTTGGTTTGCAAAATTTTGTTCAGGAGTGGGTGATTTACTGCCTGACTAAGTCTTCTGTCTCCATGTATCTAATTCAGCTGCCTGCCCGGTCCTGTGCAGTGGGAATGGCCACTACTCCCGTGGCCGCTGCCAGTGCTACAGTGGGTGGAAAGGCACTGAGTGTGACGTCCCGTCCAACCAGTGCATTGACATCAACTGTGGAGGACATGGCATCTGCATGATGGGAGCCTGCATCTGCAACACTGGTTATAAGGGAGATAACTGTGATGAAGGTAGGACAAAGAAGTCCACCAAGGCAGTGGGTTTGTTGGTATTTGTTCATATCTATATCTGTATAGATATGTAATAAATGTTCAACTTAAAGCAGCAGTTTGTAACGTTTATTAAAAAAATGTTTTAAATAATTGCTGAAACGGTCACTATGTTATGATAGCATGGTATGACACTGATAACCTGTGAAGAATTTGAACTCCTCTTCCTTCTCCCAGTGCTAATTAGAAACAACAGGAGAATGGTCTTAGCGCTGTCAATCATGCTCATGTATCTCTACTACACTACAGTGACTTCCCGCCGGTAGAGTCTGCCTTGAATTAGAAGTCTAGTTAGCATAGCTATCAGTGACAGGAAATAAGTGGTTTTCCTGGAATGGTAATTTATTGTTCTGTTGTTGTCACATTTAGCAGCGCTTACACATGGTTAATTGACAGCTAAAATGCTCCTCCTGGCTCTGATTGGTTGCTTTTGACCAGGGCTGGTGCATTTCTTCAGATGGCAATAGTCGCATAGAGAGGAGATTGACTTTTTTTTTTACAGATTATTTGTCTCATATTACAATACAGTGACAGTTTCAACATTTTGTATTATTATTTATAAAAGTTACATACTGCAGTTTTAAAGTAGAGAACAACTATCATGAGTTTTTGCATTAGAACTTGAAGCATTCTGTTGTTTGACATTGTTAAGGGGAATCTACCTCACAACTGTCAACACAACAACAAATCTTTGAAATCCCACATCCAGACTCTGTTCTCTACATCACTAATGCATCAGTTTGTGAGCTGTTCCTAACTCACTTAAAAGGCAAACCATGAAATCATTTTGTAGACATGCTTATCAAACGAGATCTTTACTGAAGACAATGTGCAAAGACCAATATCAAGGTGGACCAGAGTGGAAAAGACAGAACGTTCTCTTCTCAGCATTTAGCAGTGATACTCCCCCTCAGACTCTTTACCAAGCTGAGGGATCTGAGACTGAACAGGCAGCGGAGAACACTGGGGAAATTACAGTGTGGGCACCTTCCTTGCTTTTCTAATGTTATTATGAACATAGGATGGGTTTTAAACCCTCTGGTGTAAACCCCCTGCACCTTTGTCAGTGTACCCACCCCTCTAGTAAAACACAATTGTGAAGTTTGTCGATTACGCTGTAGTTCTAAATCTTATATTTGGTCTGCAAGCCTAAAGAAGGGAAGAGGAGTAGCATTTCATCTGTTGGCAGGCAGAGAGTCACTCTTAAATTTTAAAACAGCCCCTGAACTTTGTCATATTTTATTACAACCAAAGACTTCACTGCAAAGACTGTGTATGGCAGAAAATAATTTATTTATTCTGTAAGCACAGCAACTCCAATGTATCAGCATCAGCATTCATAAGAAATGATTGACATAGGCTAAGATATATAATTTTGTAGCTGGTATGCCAAGTGCTGAAACACTGAAAGGTTGACCATCCCGCCTGATGTGTAACAACGATGTACCTGTGGTGAGGGTAATCAGCCTCAGCTACCTGACTGTCTATTTTTACAGGGACAACACCTTCTTCCACACATCCTGATGCTCTGGTGTTCACAGGTTTGTCACCTGACAAAGACAGGAGAGAAAAGTTAACGTCTCCATGGCAATTCCTAAAATATTCTGTACGGTCACTATAGAGTGTGTTCTGGACCCGGGAATCGGCTTGTGATTCAGAATCTACTTCAGCTGAAGATCAGAAAGCCCTGCAGAGAGTGGCCAAAGTAGCAGAGTGCTGCATCAGATTAGTCCTAGCATCCCTGCAGGACATTTTCCTCCAACACTGCAGGACCAGAGCAATTACAATCATTAAGCAAATCTGTTTTCTGCCTGCTGAACTCAGCCGAATGGTTCCTGTGCCTGATGACTTGAACTGCGAGAGCACATTAAAGCTTGTTGCCACAGATTATTAGGCTTCTTTATCAGAATGTGTCCAACAGCCACAAGCATTGTAGGAGCTGTTAACCACTTTGCTTTATGTGATATTTTGTTAATAGCTGTCATAATAATAATAATACCATTAGCTCTCATCTTTTCTGTAAGGACTGTAAAGTGACAATTTAAAGTGTTAAACTTATAAAAGCAGTTAAACATTCTTAGGTTTATGAAGGTTAGCATTATCCCACCCAGGTGCTTTCCAACCCCTGGGTGGGATAAAGGTGCATTGTTAATGTAATTAATCCCTTGTTAGTTTTCACCTTTTCTCCCTACATGAATTTGACCACCCAGTGGCTAAATACATAACAGTGCAGATTTAAAGCTAATAATCTGAATGACCTATGCACACCTGCTTGAGTTACCCCTGCTGAAAAGTAGCTTATTAAAATGATAATGTTCCAGCTCAAATTAATTTACTCTAATCTGACATACAATTACACATCAGTGGTTACACTACAGTTGCTAAAAGCTTAGACAAGCTACACGGTGTACATTACAGCAATTTAATCGCAGTCAGTTGACACTAATTTGGCATTCGCTCACATACGGCGCGCTACGCAGGTTCACAAATGGACGACAGAGTGACTTTATATTCAAATCTTTAAAGAGTGTATAAAAGCAGACATAATGAAGATCATTTATATGAGGGGTGAAAGCCGTTTTGGGTGATGAGGTGAGTTAGCTTTATAACTGGATGTGTTTTCTCTGCGTTCTTGACAGCATTGATTAAGCATTTTCATTTAATCGCATTTTCTCACGTCTGTGTGTTCATAAATGCAACAACATGCACAGGAGTCTGACTTCTAACACCACCCCAACTTCATTTGCACTTCTCCTAAGCCGCTGAGCTACACAGTCAAGTCACTCTGGGCACCACCTTGGTCGTAATGCTGATTCAAATCAATACCCTCTCTGTTAGCTACAGATGTCATTTTTAATTTTTATTGCCATTTTTCTGCAATGTCAGAAAGTTTAAATGAGCCCTTAAACAAGAAGGAAAGTTGTTGTACATATTTCCTCTGTTATGCTGCCGTTCTGTGTTTAACAACACACTTTACAATGTCCTGGAGGTTTTGTTCAGGCTTCCTGTAGAGGTTTCCATTTCTGTTTGATCACAGACAGAAATAAACCGACTCTTAATCAAGAAATTAGCATTAATGGAACAGTTTGTGTTAACAAGAGTATCCAAATTCAGGATGCAAATTACTTTAAAATCAACATTTATTATCTCTAAAATCAACATATTAGGACCAGGATCTCATAAACAGCTAAAACAACCTTCACACTGTGATATATCTTGCATTGGATTTCCTGCAGTTTATAGAAATAATGCTGCGTTTATTAAGTCATTGCATTACCTACACATCTGATACCATAATAAATTATGATCCACAGCTAAGCCAGACATCCACAGGTTTTTTGGGATAAGTTATGAATTTAAATGATTTTTTTTTCCATAATTCATGTCAGTTGAAAAGCTTTGTTCAATAAGCAAACAAGATAGTGATTGAAGGGTTGCAAACCAGCAGCCAAAACAAGCCAATCAGAGACATGGAATAGACATAAAAAGACCCTAACGGATCGAGTCGTCTCCAGTTTTTATTAGCGTCGTGGCCTAAAGTTTTCAGCTATGCATCTTGCGTCTTCATGTCTCTATCTGGGATGTGCAAATTGAATAATCAACTGGATGAATGTGCTCAATTTTTTATTTTTATTTTTTTTATGTCTGTAGTTAAATAACGGTTCAACAAGCAGAACAAATTTAATCACAATGACATGACATGCAGAAGCTAAATTTGCACATTTAATTTTAAAATTCCATGTAACATGTCCATCACCAGTGTAGCGTTTGTCTTTTCAGGAAAACTAATCTCAAACTGTATGAAGACACACAAATCACACCCTGGCAGTGAAAGGCGGGTTTTATCCAAGTATGCAAAGCGTGCTTGTGTACTGGTGTTTTTCTTCTTCTCCTCACATTTTAGGCTGACAACTAGAAAAGATTTTCAATGATATCTGGTTTCTTGCTTAAAAATAACTTATGTTCTTGTTACAATATTAAAGGAAAAATAAAAATCCTGCAGCACTCTTTCTCAGCAGCGTCTGTTAAATTAGTAATCCCTTCTCCCCATCTGTCTCCAGTGGACTGCATAGACCCCAGTTGTTCGGCCCATGGGGTGTGTATCCACGGCGAGTGCCACTGTCAGCCGGGATGGGGTGGAGCCAGCTGTGAGATTGCCAAGGCCTTGTGTCCGGACCAGTGCTCTGGCCACGGCACCTACAACGCAGAGACCAGCACGTGTGCCTGCGACCAGAACTGGACGGGACCAGACTGTTCTCTAGGTGGGGTCATTTCCAATGAGCTGATGTTTAGAAATAAAAAATAAACAAGTCTACATTAAATTTCATTACTGTGCTACTTCACAGACTATCCACATTAAATCAGATATTGTCATTTTGTTCTGTGTAGCTTTTGTAGTACTACAACTATGGAGTGGTGTATTTCTGGGATGTTTAAATAATAGCATACAGAAAGACAAATTTTGCAATATGATATGTGCATAATGTGATCAGAAACTTGTAGTCCTAACAGCCTGAGGCAGAAAGCTGCGTCTCTGGTGGTTCTGCTTTTGATGTTGTGGTACCGTTTGTCTGATGACGACGGTTCCAGAAGTTCATGGAGAGGGTGTGAGCGATCTCTGGCAATAATCAGAGCCCTGTCCCTGCTGCGGTTCTGAAGCAGATCCAAGATGGAGGGAAGGGGCACTACAATGACTTCCTTCTCTTTTCACACGATATTCCTCAGACGTTTTAAAGAGCCATGTTAACATAACATGGAAATAATGTAACAAATATGATTGTAATTAATAAGTCAGTGCTAGATATGCAACAATAAATAAAAAAGATAGGAAAAAAGTGCAATTTACTTATGCTTTTGTAGATACCCACACATTCATACATATAGCTTTAGTGACATTTTTAACTTTGATTCAGACATCACAGTGTTGGGTTTAAGATTCTTCGCCATTAATGTATGAAGTTTGGTGTCAACGTGGAAAGATGAAAACAGTTCATACTAATTTTGATCTGAATGAGTATCTTAAAAATCCCAAATTTTCTGATTATATTTGAAAATTAAATATTTTTACAATGCTGACAACCACGCAGGACAGATTTGACGTGAGAGAACTGAAGTGTTAAGGTGAGATTTTCTAGTAGTGGTTGAAGCGAGTTAGCAAAGGAAGGCAGTCAAGTGTAACAGAGAGCAGCATAAAAAGTGGCTTAGACGTGTTTCTGGCTTTTATGTTGAGGATTTTAAATGTTTTTTTCCAGGAATAAAAACTGGATGCTAATTTTGTTCTCTCTTCAGCAACAGGATCAGAGCAAATATAACTTCCTATGCAACCGTTATTTATGCCACATCTTTAAAAGTAGATAAAGATCAATTGTAATAAAAGTAAATAAATCTGCATCATTCCTGACTTGCTGACATGGTCATTTATCACTGCTGTTGTGCCACAGCTCTCGTGGCTCATTTCTGAAAAGATAGCAAGGTTTAATTTCAATGTAATGTTAAGCTTTTTTTTACTTTTATCAGGACTGATTACTTCAAATATGCTCTCAGTGTCTCTGCTGTTTGGAGACAGAGAGAGGAGAAGCAGTAAAAAGGGAGATAAAACGGAGGAAAACTGAGGAAGAATGCAGATCAGTAACAGATGGCATGACATAAAAACAAACAAGAGGAAGGGAGTGTGTATGCATGCTCTCACTTCTGTTTGTGTTCCCTCAAGCTGTTATAGCAAGTATTGTCAAAACCATCAAGCACACATCCAATTAAGTGTTGTGTCTTAGTAGCATGCACATGTGCATACATCCTGCACTGATACAATATTACTTTTGGTGTGCTGTTGACCTTTTCCTCAGGATCTGTCAAAATATTCAAATACACAGCCATCAAACACACGTGTGGATAGATACATCGACATTCAACCTAAGGCACTCCAGAGTGCCTTAGAGTTATCAGAGTTTAGCAGTGTGGCGTATAATCTCTCTTTCTTTGACGCGGACTCACACAGACAGGCACGCTAACGCAGGCTGACTGTGGGAGAGCCACATGGCCGCTCACAAACACAGCTGAGTTCACACTGCCGTGCTTTTGTTCTATATCAAGCTTTTCCTGACCAGGCTTTCATTTGGCCGTTGGATGTAAACACACACACACACACACACACACACACACACACCAATCAAAGGGAAATCGCAGATAGTGAAAGTAGCGTATAGCCTCACTTTCCAGACTCTGACAGTCTTGACCTCTGGAGGCATGGCCTGCACAAGGTCTGACAGTCTGCTGTCTGCATAACCTCTACGTAAAGGAAGCTGTGAGATGTTCCACCCATGATTGGAGTTTTTTGCCCAGAACATCCTAAAGACTGGATGGTGTTATTGGATTGAGAAAAATTGGACAGCAACTCAAGCTCATTGTGTTATTCTGGTCATTCATGAACAATGTCTGCAGTGTGTCAGGGTTATCCTGTTGAACAAACAAAATGCTCTGAGTCATACTTGTTTCTATAAAGTGTTTTATCAGCCTTAATTCTGTGTACAATTTTTTTTTATTTGTTTATTCCGAAACATGTTTTGTATAAATTTAAACATGATGAATATCAAATTTTATTATGACTTTGAAGTATGTTTGTTGCATTTTGTAGGATAAAGAAATTTTAAATTTACTTTGTAAATTTTCAACAAGACACATTTTCACTGTGTTTATTTTAGGCTGCATTTACAAAAGACAGCTGCCTAGAAACTGCGGGTATTTTCGCATGTTGATTGGAGAAAATTTCCACCGCCCACAAACTTTGAGTCAGCTATAGTTGTCATGCCAAGACATTGGATGGCGTTGGGATTTTAGCATGTCATCGAACACGCATTCACTTTTGACCATTAGCTTCCAAAGCAAATAGGAAACAGTATCCAGTCTCCCATGAACGAACGCTCATGTAACACATATATCCCTTATCAGGAATTGTGTTAAACTCAACAGGCTACAAAGCACAGAGAATGCTACCCGCCACTGTTTTTGTTGTTAACATCTGTGCGTTCTGCACTTTCCCTCCAGCAAAATACTTCACACCTCTGTGGAGGACAAAAGTTTTACTCAGAGACATAGTCTCAAAAAGTACTGGTGTGAGAAACTTCAGATACTGATGTCATGTAAGCAAGCGGTGGGATCGCAACAAAAATGTTATTGTTTAATTGAAGAGCATCTCAGAATAAACAGGACCTTATTGATTAAAGTGTAGTGCTCTGCACAGTGTCAAGTAATCACTAGCTAAGTTAATCAGGAAGTAGATTGAGCTGCTGTGATTTGGGGCGTCAAGCATTTGGCATGCAGAGGTCATTAAATATTCATCCGGGTAGACTGAGCCTCTGCATAGCATTGCATGGGATTGAGTTATTGGATCTTTGTCACCTCTGGTTTTTTGACATCTCTAAAAATACTGGCTGGAGATTAAATTCTGTATTCTACAGTATCGAGTATGTAGGAAGAAAGGCAATGTTGCGGTGTTATTTACCTACGCAGGGAAACATAAGACAGATATGCAATAGCTTACAGCTTGCGGCATTCATCTGAGTAATGTGTGTGACATTTGTGTGGGAGTTTTCGTCTTTATCATGCTGAGCTTTGTGTTTTGAACTTGCAGAGGTCAAACTGTTGCATGTTGTCTTTGCTTTCTATGATATCTATGTTTTACTTTTTTTCTGCAATTCCCTGTTGTATTTAGTGGGTTTGTAGTACAACTTAAATAGAACATATCAGCCTCAATATTCTCTACACTACAAATAACTGAAAATAACAATTGAACAGGCCAGTTTTTGGGACTTATCAATATAAAATCGCTAAAGATGTCAGTATGTACTTATATTTGTAGAGGATATACGTTTGATTTAATTTCACTTAACGGTAAATACTCCATCCATCTATCAATTGGCTATACCTGCTTATCAATGGAGAGCTGTGGGGGCTGGTGCCTATCTTCAGTGGTTATTGGTTGCGAGGTACACTCTGCACAGGTTGCCATTCCATTACAGGGCAACACAGAGACACACAGGCCACTCTCACACCCACACACCCCCACACCCACACACACACACATTACCCAAAGGCAATTTAGAGAGACCAATTAACCTAACAGTCATGTTTTTGGACTGTGGGAGGAAGCCGGTGTACTTGGAAAGAAGCCACGCATGCAAAGGACATCCAAACTCTACAGAGGCCAGGATTTGAACCCAGGACAACTTTGCTGTAAGGCAACAGCGCTACCAATAGTGGCATCGTGCAGCCCTGGCTAGTACTCTCCAAAATTATTTATTAAAGTCAGTTTGTGTGGTTTATATAGAAAAGGATTACCGCCATTGGAAAAAAAATAATTCTGACTTTAATCTCAGAATTCTCTTCTTTTTTTTTTTTCTAAGATTCAGAATTGTTAAAATTGTTTATGCAGCAGTAAACAAATCTAGTCTTAAAACTCAGACTTGCAAAATTTGACACAGGCTTTCAGTGTGCAGATTTACAAATCCTATATCATGGAGCATTCTTTGTTTCATGTCCATTATGTTAACATAATGGACATTATGTTAACATAATGGACATGAAACAAAGAATGTTTGGTTATTTGGATTTAGGCTGAAGATTGACACAGAATTAGAATTCTGATATTAAAGTAAGAATTCCAAGATTGTCATAATTTTTTTTACAAAGTAAATTTAAAAATCTTGTTGTTTTTCAGTGACCATAATCCTCTTTTGTAGTTTAAAGCTTTCTTTAAAAGAAAAAATTGTTCTTTTTCAGTAATTCTGGCAACAGACGGTCTTGTTTTTGGCAGCACAGGCAACCCTGCCATCTCTCTGGTCCATCAACAAGTCCTGACCCTTTTACTGGTTCACCAGTTTCTCTTCACTTGTGGACACACCATGACTCATCCACCAAGACAGTTTGACCCTGGTTAAAGTTCTTCACATCTTAATTCTTACCCATTTTCATCAGGTTCCACCACATCAACTTCACAGACAGAGCGTTCACAGGCCTCTCTTTGAGGTCAAAATGTTACGTCTTCTTGTTGTATGCGGTTGAGCTGAGAAGAATGTTGCATGTTAAGCACTGACACATTCAGATGAAGGATATAATGCATCTGCTTCTAGCTGTAACCTCCTTTATGGCTTAATGTTGGTTTGAGTTTTGCGAAAGCAGAATTATGCCACCGTCAGCCGTTATACATAATCACCACGACATTCAGAGCGCAAAAGGTTTCAAGCTAACAGCTTGAGGTATTTCTTCATACAAGGATGAACTCCAAACAGCAGCGGCTCTGCTGCTTCATTAGCCTTTCTGAGCTAATAACAAAAGGTGCATCACTACAGTCAGCAACTAAGTAGCTCAGGTGTCACTGCTTTGCCGGTATGCTTTATCAGTAGACCCCAGCTACATGTTCTTTATGCCAGGTAAATTAAATGCGACTGGTGTCAGCTGCTGCGGATATTCCTGTTAATGCTAATGTCAAGCCCAGAGCTTGGCAAGAACAGCTGTACTTTAAAAATCAATGCAATGCACTGAAAGGCTAACAATTACATTGTAGAGGGTTGTTTTGCTCTTGCAAAGTGAATATGAAATTATTTTGTGGATTCCTGTATGGGGGCTTAAAACAATGTTCTACTTTATGTTGCCAAGCAATTGGATTGTTGTTCCACAGACCAAATGAAATAATGTGTCCTAATTTGCCTCTTATTCTTACAGAGGTGTGTGAAGTAGACTGTGGCAACCATGGAATGTGCTACGGTGGAATGTGTCGCTGCGAGGAGGGCTGGACGGGAACCGTCTGTGATCAGAAGGCCTGCCATCCGCTGTGCAGCAAGAATGGAGTGTGTAAAGATGGGAAGTGTGAGTGTGACCAAGGATGGACAGGAGAGCACTGCAACATTGGTAAGTGGATGACGTACAAACATATTTTACTAAAAACCATCCATGAAAGGACACAGACATTGACTCAAAGATTGGGCTTATTGTCCAGTGAGCACAGGAGAAAAAACTTCCAGGTCAAAGGTTTTGAATCCATGTTGTGTCAAAAAATATAACAGATTTCATTATTAGTCCCTCACTACTTATTGGCCCGTTGGTACAACTGCAAATTCTATTTAATATAGTTCTGTGCATACATATATTTTCTGCTTTTGTTCATCCTTAAATGTTTCACAACAATAAAGAAATCTGACATATATCAAAGATAACCAGGGTGATTACAAAAAGCACTTTTCAGATGATTATTTTAGTTATTATGGGTAAAAAGTTACCCAATATGAAGAGTCAAGAGTGCCAAAGTACAATAAATAAATAACTTATGAAAAAAGTATTTAAATGTTATTAATTTATCAAAGCTGGGATTAAATACATAATATTTTATTAATATAGAATTGATTATATGTGCCTCAATTAAATGTATGTATTTTATTCTAAACATTAAATATACTTATTTCACAATCTAATGAATTATTTCATATCTCTGTGCTGAATCACATCACAAATTAATTGAAACTGTCAACTTCAGCCATCAATCTCAGTGGGCGGGACTAAGGCAGCTCTCTGGAGACCTGACGTCTGATTGGCTGCTTCAAACAGGAAGTCAAGGCAACTCCTTCCTAGTTTGTTATGTTGACAGTTTAAATTAATTCATTATGTAAAATGTATTAAATCATGAAATAATTATATGAAGTTTTTAAAATGAAATCAGTACATTTAACTAAGGCACATATAAATCTACAGTTGATCAATTATTTCTGCATTTACTTAAAACAAAATTGACACATTTAAATAATTATTTCATAAGTAATTTATTAATTGCGATTCAGCACTCTTCACTCTCCATAATCCAAACAAACCTGGCCTTATTTTAGAAATGCATTTTCCCCTAACAGTGTTTGTGCAACACTTGGCAGCAACAATTTCCATAAGGCATTCTTTGGTCAGCAGTGGGTTTTTTTACTGGGAACTCCCTCATTTTCGCTCGGTTTTTCTCTTTTTGCTAAATCAGAAAATCTGACCTTAACTGAGGCAGTGGAGGTCTGCAGATGTCCTGGGTTTTTTGTGACCTTCTGAATGAGTTGCCATCCATTCCTGTAGTAATTTAGATTGGTTGGCCACTCTGGAAGGGTTCCCCAGTGTTGAATGTTTTGTCCATCTGTGAATACCGGCCCTTGCTGTGGTTCACTGGAGTCCCAAAGCCTTAGGTTATGTAGCTTTTTCCGGAGTTATAGATGTGTTTCGTCCTTGTCTGCTCTTGAATATCTTTAGTTTGGGGCAGGAAGTGTCTCTTTTTGGAGAACTTTTTTTATGTTTAAAAATGTGGTCAATCCCAGTTAGTTCATGATCTAACAAGGGGACAGTCCACAGTTTAAATCTGGATTTTTGTCTGAAAAAAAGGCAAAAACAGAAGGGATCTGAAAGTGGCCGTATACTTTTTCACAGCACTACACATTCTTGAATCAAATTAGCTGTCTGTTATAATCAATCAATCCAGTTTATAGTTGTATAACACATTTCAGCAACTAGGTGATTTAAAGTTCTTTAAAACATGACAAAAACATCATAAACACATCATATAGTCACCAATAACAGGCTTTACATTTTGTCAAGTGCAATCATTAAAATCATCAATACACATCAAATATGTTGCTCAATATTCAATTTATTGTAGTTCTAAAGCAACTCTAATCATGTGGGTATTTAGTCTTGATTTAAAGGAACTCAGTGTTTCAGCTGTTCTTCAGTTTTCTGGAGGTCTGTTCCAGATTTACTAAACATGATGTGGTTTATACCCCTTATTGATATAAACTGCACTGTCACTGAATTATATTCCCAGGTTAAAACTGAATTCACTCCGTTGTTGTGGTGGTTCAGCAGTGAAACTTCAGATTCTTCGGGTCTCAAAACTCTTCACTTAACGTTTTTTGTAGACGGGTTCATCTCAGTTTGTCCACCTGAGCTGAACCTTTAAAGAAACAGTTAACTTCTTCAATCCAGGTTTCTATCAGCCTGATCCACCTTCACATTAAAGTCTGTGATTTTTTTTTTTTCCAGACCTGCCCACACGTTTTGCACTTTGATCTGTTGGAGCTTGCTCCCCATCTGTTTCCTCCTCAGAGCTTAATTTTCAGCTCTCTTTTTACCCTCTTCAATAACTCTCTGCTCCCTAGCATGAATCCTCTCTTATGCTCTTTCAGGTCACTGGTGCGCCAGGAGTTTTTTATTTCTTATTTATATCATCCATCACAGACATATATGTCATATGACATACATGTTATTGCCATATTCCTTCTTCATATTCCGCTTGATTTGCTGAGCTTTTTTCTTTTACCCGCATGGAAAAGGAGCAACATGCGTGATGCCCATCTGTCGAGACAAATTTACACCTCAGATTGTGCTGCCAAGTAACCAAACAGCATATCTGTATCTGTGCTGGTTACCTGCATTTACAGAAGACATGCATATTCAAATGTAGATTTGGAAGAAAAATCTTACATACCAGAGAAAGCACATCATAGAAGATATAATTTGTCACCTTGTCTATATTAAATGTCTTTATTCTACAGAGAATTAGCCAAACAAGTGTCTACGTAATACTGTGCAATTATTAAAAATTGAATATTATAACAGACATGCAAAACCAAGGATCATTTAAAGAACAAAATGTACTTTATGTGCATGTATATTTGTGTTGAAGGAAACAAAAGACTTATGTTGTTTCCTTTATTTGAAATGAAAAAATTTGTAAGGTAAAAAGCAAGCATGATAATGATATAACGTCCCAGTGAAAGTGATTTGTGTTCATTCAGACTATATATCACAATTTAATGCAGCATAAATAACCTCAAGAAACACCACTGACTTTCACAATCAATAGGTGAGTCTGTAAGCTTGTACATTACTTAGGGTTTTATCTATCTGGACCTGAATCTAACTGTTAAAAAATAAATGTCACTTTTCTTCTTCTTTTGTTTGTGTTGTTGGTTATAAGATTTATCCAGCTTAACTGATGTCCTCTGAGACTCTGACTGACTTCTGCTCAGGATCTGTTGGAAAATGTGATGTCACTCTAAAATTGTTCACCATTCCTGGTTAGCTTAAAATAACCCAGCTGACATACTGCTCTGTTTTATTTCCTTTTTCCTAATGCTTCTCCTGAAACTTTGTGAAAAAAGGAAATAAATTATTAGATTTGCGTAAATGGGAGGCTGATTTTTTGGGGGATCTTCTTTGTTTAAACTTTTTCTTGACTCACTGGAAATTAAACTAATTTTTTTTCCTGCTGCATGTTTTCTTAACTAAATTCTGTTTGTGTCTATCTTCCTTTCTTTCCCAATTGTATCTTTCTTCACAAAGCTCACAATCCGGACATTAGAGTAAAAGGTACTGTACTCTTTTCTCGTCTTTACTTCATCGCAAGCTATTTTTATTCTTCCATTCTTTGCTTTTCTTTGTGTGTACCCTGGAGCTGCTGCTTTTTAATAGTTACTTCTTTAAAGTTTTACTTTTTGATATCCAGAATATGTTGGGATTTTCCTCTTATCATTTTGATATTTTCTCTTTTTGTCATCTTTTTGTATTATGAGCCTTATACCTCACAAAAGCATTCCTTTGTAGTTCATTTAGCTTCTTATTTTATGTTGTATTCCTCTGTTTAATTTCTGAAAACATGAGCTTAGTGTCCATTTAAAAACTCAGCTTAAGCCTCTTCAGTTAAACCATGCAACAGTAGAGTTTGTTTTTTGATTAAAGTAAAATTTCAAAACATAATTTTGTTCACAATAATGACCTGCGTTTGGTTTTGGTCAGTGATTTTCAGCGACATTGAAAACAGAAGCAGATCCGTATGATATTGTAACATGTTAGCATCAGTGCCCTTTTTTAAGCCAAATGTACATATTATCAAGTAGAGAAGATACAGTACAACAGTGAGTCAGACACCCAGTTGAAGAATAACTCTGCACCCAGCATCCAACAAGACTTATACCAAAAAAAATATTTTAATTTATTACACAAATTCCTCTAAAGATCCTCCAGATTTATTTCTTTTCAGCTGCACCTCTTCTTGTCCTTGTTAAAATTTTACGGTGGAAGCCATTAAGACATTAAAACAAATATACCAACGATAGTAAGTAGCCTAGTGAAAGATTGGGGCACTACTATGGTGAGTTTAACAGTCTGGACCTCATCTTGGTTCCTCATTCATACACATACACACACACACACACCTACACACACACACCATAAAAGCAGAGCACAGATACATTCAGAAATGAATAGTCATAATTAGCAAAGTCATTACAAGAGCTTGATCAGCAGGGTCATGTATAATCTGCTGAACTACAGCAGTTTTAGGAATAGAAATGATAAAAATAGTTCTTTGTTTCACTGATCATTGAAGGAATCATTTCCCATTAGCTTTTCTGAAATAATATATATTGTAATTTCTAAATTAGCATACTAAATGACTGCTTAACCTACTTTTAGTTAGCAATAAATTATAACTACGGTTGTCTGTCAAGATTTTCTTGTTCTCAATCGTTTCCTTTATTTAGATTAAGCATTTCCCAAAGTCAAGTCTGAGAGGTCCATATTTTACACACCAAACTTAGACAGTAGAGAGGCTTTGAAACAGATTTTTCAATTTTACTACCTGGGGAAATCACAATTTTCCAATCCAGGGGGCGTTTACTTAAGCATTTCGTGTGTTTTCTTTCTTTTCCACAGTGTTGTATAAGATAGTAAGAACAAATAACAGAGAAACTGGCAAATTCATTGCTTCAGTTTGTGATTATATCTTCAGCTGAATTGATATTTACAAGAAAAGTACACAATTAGTGTCAGAATTATCTTTTCATACCTGTATCCATGCCCTTATCAGCTGCTGAGCAGCTCCATCTGGAGCAGACTGTCGAGATAAAGAAGAGGGACACTGGACCATTGGGTTTTTTTAATAGTGGTGACATGGTTTAAAATTCCACTTTCGCTTACTACAAAATCACGTATTAACAGCGTAAATTAACAAGCCTTAATCCCATGAATAGTAATTAGTTATGTAAGTAACACCAGACAAATATTTCTTTGCTTATTTTAGTAAAATCAAATCCTTGTTTTTGTCTAAATCTAACAATTGTCTCTCTGTGTATTTGTCTACATTGTAAATATTCCGACCTTGTTACAGATTCTTTAAACATGCTGCAAGCATTTCCAAATCCTTTATGCTTCATGGCAGACCGAAATTGAAAGTTCAGAAATATTAAGATAAAGCAGCTGTCTTCCTCTGGTAGCCACAGGTTCTGTGATGCTTCACTGTGAGAAGTCAGTTGTGAATAACCAACTAAAGGTTGTCAACAAAGCAGCCCAAGCCTTGAAACCTTTTATCATCAGTCGTTTTTTGTTTTTTTTGTTGTTGTTGTTGCTTTTTTTCTTTTTCATTTCTATCATTATCACGTAACACAACATGGGCACACTCTTTATTAATCTCTTTAAGGTCCTGCTTATTTGCTCGACAAAACTGCTTGACATTCAGCAACAGCCTAAGGCTGCGCCATATATTGTGAATATGTTTGTCATTGCATTAGCCGTGTGTGCAACATTCCTATCTCCAAGGACTATTTGGAGTGCAATAATTGCTGGATGATATATTCCAAGTGATTTAAACTTGGATTTTACATGCTGATACAATGTGTAGTCAGTTGGACAAAGACTCATGGCAGCAGAGGCTCACATGGGATGAAAATGACATGAAATACTAAAGGTTACAGTGAGATGGAAGCACAGATGAGAAGGAGATATCATAGTCTCAGTGTTTACCAATATTATCTCAAGATTATTTAATATTGTGCAGCCCTAGAACAGCTGATCTTCATTTAAAGACGAATGCGATCAGTGGCATGAAGCAAACTTCCAAATGTCTGCAGCAAAGTTGATAGCAGCTACATCAGATAACATTCCACACAAGAGATTGAAGTCTTCTTTATCCAGCTTGAGTTTCCTCTCTATAGCCAATTAAGGGTGTGTCCAAATTCAGGGACTGCATCCTTTGAAGACCGCATTAGGAGACTGATTACATCACAGGGAGATGACAAAGGCTGTTGAAATTTGAAGGGCTCCTCCCACTGCAGCCCACAAATATGTCCCTCTTTTCTCTGCGTTTAACGACGGGTATTCTTCAGAGCCAACCCTATCCCACGATTCAATGCAGGCCGAACTGGAGGGGTTATTGTCACGATGGCAGACAAAGCGGGAGACAACTACAGTTTTATATATAAGTGTATTAAAATCTAAATGTGCATAAATTTAAAGCTAGAAGCCGGCGTGGTATTATGGAAGAAGATTAGGGCCATTGGGGAAAAAAAAGAAATTTCACTTTAATCTCAGATTTATGTCAGAATGTCAGAATTCTGAAAAAAAAAGTCAGAAATCTGATAAAATAAGTCAGAATTTTTTATTTTTTCCAGTGGCCTGAATCCTCTCCCGGATGTCAGAGTTTTGTCATTTACATATATTTGTTTTTGAATATAATTTTGATATAAAATAAATGTATTGAATCAATTAATTAATTCAGTTATTAAAAAAGACTAAATAAGCAAAAACAATCAGGAAAACTTCAAGCTCCTCTTTTAATAGCTTTTGTGTAGCACCATCACAGTTGCTAGGCGACAGGACATATGCAAATGTAATGGCGGGAATAAGTCTGAATACTAGACATTTTGATTTCACTGCAGCTGGTTTTCGCGGGCAAAAAAAATGAATGTGGACACACCCCATGTTGTGATTAAACTAGAATACAATGAGGTTCATTTGTCAGATTAGAAGTACCTTTTAAAAATATCAAACTTCAACAATTTATTAAGCAGACCTTTCATTAAGTTTACATTTCTGACTTAAAAAAAGTTTTTTTATTGGTTTGATGTAATATTGTAATCTTAAAAGTTGTGCCTTCATTAGCTACAAATGGAAAAGCATCAGAATTAACAGAAATAAAGACATCAGTCTGTGTGGAATTAATGTAGATAAAGTGTCTCACTTAGTCAATTGAATTACAGACTCTAATTAACTTTTCAGAAACTCTCCTGCTTGTGCTCTAATTCCACGTCAGAAAAGAGAGATTTGCTAATTGTTCTAAGTAATCAGAGTAACTAAAGTTAGCAACACAAGATTTTATCAAGGTGTTACTTTGTATTTTGTGCAATTAAACATTAAAGGAACAAGCTTCTCAACAGATGGTTTATGGCACTACGATTTCCAACTGATTTTGAAAACAATACACAATTTGAAGTGTGAAAAAAATTATGACTGCATATACTGTGATATCTTAACTTAGCCATATTTGTCTGCCTTAGCCAAAATGGCTAAGGCAGCCATTTTTGATTTTGTGATCAGAGTTTCCAAATTTACAACACTGAATTTTGATTTCATGATGAGTTCCTGAAGATTTTTTTCCATATGGTACTTCACCACCAAGTACAAATGGAACAGACCATTAACTCAAACTTGTGGCAAGCATACACATTCATATTCAATAAATTAGAATATTCATCAGATTAAAATAGCATTTTGAAAATGGCAACTTTCAAGCAGGTCTTAAACATGCGTTTTATTAAGCCCGCATTTGTGTTTTTAGACGTTTATTTTCCCCTTTGGTCTGATGTAATATTCTAATTTTAAATGTCATGTTTTTATTAGCTCCAAGTGGAAAATCATCATAATTAACAGAAATAAAGGCTTTCCAACATCCGTCTGTGTGTAATTAATCTATACAATGTGATTTGCTTAGCCATAAAGTTCCTGAAATAAATGAGCTTTTCAATAATATTCAAACTTATTGAATGTGTTTGTAAACCTCCATATTATGGTTATGGTATTAAAGTTTTCAAGAAAAAAAATATTCTTCACATGTTGAAAAACATTTTTAAAAATACATGAAGTTGCTTATATAAGCTACACGGCATATTTAGAAAAAGGGTATGAGCATTTAATGTGAAACTGAAACATTTTGAGTTTGAACCAATAGAGTGGAGTAAGAATACGTCTTATATCTGATCTCTGGATAAAGAAAGATCTGAATTAAGCTGTTTTCATACTATAGTTCTATGCTGTTCCCGTTATTTGACCCTGGCTTGTCCATCCTTTCTACCTTTTTCCTTTGGCTCCCATTTTCATCTTTCCATTACAGAAAATATATTTGGCAGTGCTGCTTTTGTTTCGATTTTACGTTTTTTCCCTAATTTTCCTCCCTCTCTCCCTCTTGCCCTCTCCTATTCTCAGGATATAAAGGTAATTCAAGCTAAAGACTTAAAGGCCTCACTGTCCCAAAATACTTCACTTTCTGTTCAGTTTCGCTTCTGGTTCATTCTAATTCTTTTCAGTTTTCTGTTATTGGCTTGATTCTTTTCTTCACTCTCCATGTTTCAGTCTGTTCCTGGTTTGCAGTTTGTCTTTTTGTGTTAATATTCTCTCTCTGGACATGTTTTTTTAATGATTTCCTGGCTCCATCATGCCTGTTTTTGTCACTGATTCTCACACAGCTATTGATGATACTGCACACCCGAACACAGACTAAATACAAAAACAATACTGCACATGTGTACGTCATAAACCAGAGCCGTGTGATTCCTGTTTTGTCTTGCTTCAACAAAGCTTGATTTCTGTGTGTTAAGTTAGCCAGCCGATATCCCTGATATCCTGACATTCTCGTCTCGTCCTTGTTTTCCTCTCTACTCCCCCATCTTTACTTTCCAGTCTCGTTCTTTCTGTCCAGCTGGGCTTTGCTTGGGTCTGGCACTCACTTTGTGTCTTTTTTTTCCCCCTTCCTTTATTCGTCTATTTTCCAACCTCACTGTCTATTTTACAATAAAGGAATGCCAAATACAGGCATCAACTTAAGTCACTGGAGGCATGCAGTCCAAACCACCCTGTCCTCCCAATAATTTGTGCCTGGACTACTTGTCTACCTGTTGTGTTTTCACATGGACCAGAAAAGCGAGAGCGAATGAATCCATAATGCTAAAAGAACTAGTGGCAGTTTGTTTTTGTTTTCTTCCGATTTTGGCGTGTTTATGCTTTGTTTTCCAGGGTTTTTTTTGTTTTTCTTTCCTCCAAGTGAAGCCATGAAACTCCCATTAGACAATTTGGGTTACAGCATAGTTTTTAGTTCATGTGAAACTACAACAAAAGCGCATTTCACCAAAGGCTGACTGTCTTGTCTGTTTGTCAGTCTGTTTTTTTATGTGAAGGTTAGTGTGCCAGTCTCCATTATTTCTCTCTGACTCTATCTCTCAGCCTGTCAGTCCATTTAAAAGATTTATCACACTGGCTGACAGTCACCAAAAGACTTTAAACACCCAAGGTTTGAACCAGTATGACATTTAAAGTTAGGTCTTTTTGTACTGAAGCTGCTGACAGCCTTATGTGTTAAAATTTACAACTTCTTGCAGCAAATATTTTAATTCTTTAATGTTGGAAAAAAGCACCTGAAAAAGCATTTATGACCAAGTCCAGTCAGCACAGGTTTGGACACAAGTCCACCGATGTTCATTCCAGATCGCTCACTGATTTACAGGACGATTCCAGTTCCTTTTACACCCAGCTGAGCTTTTCCACATTTTCTTACATGACAGACTTTCAGCTTATTAGAGGTAGATTTTGTGTGTTAGACCATACGACAAGTGGCTAACGGATGTTTCTTAATTTGTAATCAACTCTCTTAACTCTAATACCCTTTAAAGATCCAATTATATGGAATCCAAGTTGGTTTAAATTTCATTAATATCAAACATGACAAAGTAATCTTCCTGCAATCCAGTCATACAGCAAATCATGTTCAGATCAAAGAAGAATCTTCACAAATGTGGCTTCAGTAGCTGCTTTTCCATTTGTCAGTATTCCGCTAATCTTGAAAATAAAACACAATTCCACAATTGCCGTGATTCTGATAAATAAATAACACAAATAAAATCACATGTGAATAAGTTTGTTCATGCAATAAGTCATTAAAAAGCATGCCATGCCATCGTCCTCCAACTTGTCTTCTTCTTCATGGTTTGCACCAGTGGCAACATCAGGTTGTTGATCATGTGACTCGTGTGATTGCAGTTTTGCGAAATAAACCAATTCTGAAAAAAAAAATAAACTCATTCTAGCGACAAAACCTTTTATCAAAACAACTGACTGTTTTTCAAAATTGCTGTTTCCATTAAGCAAATTTATTTTCAAAATGTAAGCTTGTGCAATTATATGGTCAATGGAAACACAGCTAGTAAGTCTCATTTGCAGTGTGCCACAAGCCATGTAGTAGACACATTAAGAACATAGAAGAAGGCACTCATCAGACGTAATTAAAATTTTTAGCCTATATGCAAAATGCTATGTGAGGTAAAACACTAACGCTGAGCAACACCTTAACCACAGGGAATCAAGGTGGTGGCAGCAAAGTACAGTGAAGAAAAACCGTTTCAGGCTGCAAAGCATTTGCTCCAAGTTGATTAATTACATCGAAAGGTGATTCTATAAATACTGACTTCAGGGTGCTGAATACAAATGCACCTCACACAAAATTAGTTCATAAAAATTTGTATTACTTTGTGCTAGTAACTTAATATTTGAATAAAATGTGTCAAAGTTTTTAGTTATGAAGTGGTCAAATGTGGAAAGGCCCAAAGGGTAGGAACACGTCTTCAAGTCAAGAGACTCTTGTTGCCACTTTAAAATTTGATGCATCTTAGAACAATCCGATGCTCTTTGACCTCTGTGTGCAGTGAGATGTTTGATTTTTTTTTTGTTCCCACCAACAATGAGGTGCAATTGAATATTTAGCAGTGTTTTATAATGGAATAAAAGGAAGCCCCAGTCAAACAGATCCTTGTTTCCAGTAGAGATTTACTGACCTGTGTTGGTCATCATGCTATTTCAGAGCTGTAAATAACTTGCTGATTAATGTTTATCATTGTTTTTATTATTTTATTTGTGGAAAAAAGAAGCAGCAGAGGCTTTCAGCACTTCAGTGCAAAACTGTTATCCTTGAAAAATAACAATAGACTGAGTCTTGTTTCCACAAGAATTGTTCCACTGTCCATCTGTGAGCCTGTTTTCTACACTGAAGTTGCATTTCTTAACTCCGTGTCTGTCCCCTGTGCCCAGAGGGCTGCCCAGGTCTCTGCAACAACAATGGACGATGCACTCTGGAAGCCAGCGGATGGCACTGCATTTGCCAGCCAGGATGGAGAGGGGCAGGGTGTCACGTTGCCATGGAAACCCTTTGCACCGATGGCAAGGACAACGAAGGAGGTATACCTGGTGCATGGGCATTGTGTAATTAGTGGAAGCAGATGGTTAAATACATCACTGGTGTGTAAAGCATGGATAAAGATTAAATAAAATGTTAATGATCGGCGATAAAGAACTTAATGGGCCTGCAGCCCCAGCTTTGACATAGTCTGAATCAGCATAATGGAGGAGTGTGAATGCTGTGGGAAAGAAAATACCAATTCATGGTTTTTCTGCTCCATTGAATTTATTAACCTATTTGTGTGATACTACCATAAATAACTTAGAAAGTTATGGGTGTTTCTGTTTGTGCTCTAAGTTTACTTGCTACTGTTGAGTTGTTAAGTAACCTTTTTTCCTGCTCAGCAAGAATCTTAGCTGAAAATAAAAACCGTAAAGTTCCTAAGCACAAATGAGCATTTTGGGATTTCTAACATGATGTTGCAAACCAAAAATGTTAAGTGTTTTCTTCTTCTCAGGCCTTCATCAAGAATGACTCAAACATTTCCACATTGGTATTTGGCAAAGGGTGGCTGTAGCTTAAAAAAGCAATAGTTTGAGCCACAGATGACTGAGAAATGTTAGCCATACAGGCATGGCATACATGACGATCCACTTTCTTGTCAACACCATTTAAAGTTCTAACACCCACAGAGTTCTAACACTGTCAAGTTCAGTGTGTAGGATACTTTGTGATATAGATGATGTGAGTTGGAAGATGTATTTCCTGGGAGACCTGAACCAGATTTCCTCACATCAAGCTGTTCTTTACAAAGAAATGTCTAACTGTGCCTCCTGTCAAGCTCACAAGGGGTTTATTTATAGTATAAGGATCTTTACAGACATGTGCACATATTTACACTTACTTTCTCTTTGTTCCCACTGGGTTTAAGAATCACAATCCAGCTTGTTAACCCAGGAAATCAAACTTGCACAGGACCTGAAATCTAGTATTAAATAGGAATGTAACAATAGATCCAGGTCACAAAATTATTTATTTTATTTAATCTTTATTTCACCAGGAGAATCCCACTGAGATTAAAAGTCTCTTTTGCATCTTGGCAAAGACTGGAAGCAGCACAAACATTCATGACACTTAGTTCAATATCAATCAAAACTTTTAGCTATTGCTAAAAAAGGCTAAAAATCCCAAATTTTTTATTCTGCTCTTACAGTAAAAGTTTCAAAATGTGATAGAGTTTGTATGAAAACAATAATTTGTGAGAAGTATTCCAATTCGAGTTTGACTACGCGGAACCATAGTTTTATGCTTCATGAAATTATATCAATGTTCATCAATACCGCAGCCACAAACCCAATGAAATTAGTCACACTTAAATCAGGACTAACTGAAAGCATTATTTATTTCCTTCCTAATGATTGAACTATAAGTCCGGTAAAAACACAAAGAGCTTTCTGTCTATTTCTCATGACTGCATTTTACTTATTGATTAACCTGAGATAGAAACATGTCATCTTAAGATAGTAAAAAAATACTAACAGAGAGAGAAACAAACACTGACTTTGCTGCTCTGGATTAAAGAGAACATTTCTAAAATTATAAATGAACTTTCTGAACCTTTTTTTTTTCACTAATTAAACTTGAATGGACATTCAGAGTTCATTAGGCTCCCAGAAACCCTGAGGGAGAGGAGGTTCAGTTCAATCTGCAGAACACTTTTATAGCCACAGAACAACAAAGATCCAGTTAGAAACCTGCTATCAGTCAGTGACCACCAGTCCTGAAGCCCACCCTGTCCCTCAGCCTAGGGGGACAAGGAACTGCTGCATACAGTTGTTTTTGGCCTCACAGACGGTAATCTGTCTTACAGGTGTCAGACTGGGTTTTCTGGGTCACACTGAGACAGGTTGTTAGTGTGACCAACCAAACAGGGCAACTTGTTGCTGACCAAACAGGGTCTCCACAGCAAAATAGGGAATTAGACGATGTCTTTCTACTTCCACATGATCAATTAGCTCTACAAGGATCTGTCAGGTGTGCACAATGGTTTAACCTTGACTTTCTTAAAGCAAAATGATACATTTCCCCCATCAGAAGAAAACCTATCAATTTAACTGCATCACATCAGACCTGACATTGAATTAACATTGAAATATTTCTACAATCGTTGAATAAAATAGGTTCACTTAATTAAGTGACTATTTTCACTTGGAGACAGTGACACATATGTCATTAGTACTTAAGCTAACAATGTTCTTTTCATATTTTTTTTTTGTTTTTCCACAGAATACAATGAACTCTAATGAATTTTGAGGGGCACATTTTTGCAGTCAAAGAATTGATTTTATAAACTAATACCTAGGTCTGAAAAATGTCCCCAGTAGAATTATGCAGTTTATGTTTGATCAATCTAAATAAATTAATTATTGAAGTCAAGATAGATATTCTAATCTCAATAGGAAAATGTAAAATAATCAATTAATTTAATGTTGAAAAAAATAGATGCTAACCGTAGTGTGGCTCGTAGCTAACAGTTAGCTAATTGCAGCATTGTTGTAATATTACAAATGACTCGTAGCATTTCTGTTACTCTGCTTCTCTTAAATTCAGAGCGATATTATCTTGTCTATATATATATATATATATATATATATATATATATATATATATATATATAT